>JASJOG010000118.1:445000-690000 GCA_030142905.1 Heliopora coerulea | reverse complement strand
GCACAAATAGTTATAGTTTCATCCAGAGGGATATTTGTAAATAAGCTTACTACATCAAATGAACACATAACCAGATTCTTTGTATCGATAGTTACTTCTCATAGGTCTTAGACAAAACTAAATGAATCTTTAACAACTCTGCTTGAGAATTTATCCAGTACTTGCTCTAAAAGAAGTGAGAGTTGCTTGGCCAAATTGTGTTGTGCTAGTTTTATTATCGACAGAATGGGTCTTAAATGAGTCTCTTCTTTGTGCGTTTTGGGCAGTCTGTACATTCTCAGATGTTCTGGGCCTGTTGGCCTAGCTTGCTCGTAGAAGCCATCATTGATCTAGTTTGACTTCTTTAGGTGCAACAATAGCAATTGTAGTTTTCTTTCATTAGATGCTGTCTTATCACATTGTGGCAATTTGCCTAGTTCACAAAATGTTTTGTCATCATTAAGTATAGGCAACATTTTCCCCTCATAATCTGCTTTATTAAAAATTACAACCCCAAAATTTGTTCGTTATACCACCTTTTCCATTCTGAAATACTTAAACTGAAAAAATTCTTCTCAGTAATGGTTATCCCAAGGTTTTCATTGATCGTTGTGTTTGTATCTTTCTTGACCGGCTATTTTGTCCATCACCTCACAATACTGTTTCTCAAAAAACTGTTATCAATTTCTCTCTTCCCTTCACTGGGTCTCACTCTACAGATCCAAACACAAATTATGAACTTGTGTTCTTCTGTCCTCCCAGATGTGTCTTTATGCTCTATTTTCCAATCTGGCTGGCGCTCATCTAGCTTCTGTCCCTTCAAAGACTGGATTCCCATGTTAATGAGATCGCATATTGTTTATTGCTACACGTGTTGATGCTGCAGTGCATTGTTTTGGGACAAACATGCCACCATTTGCATACACGTATCTCAGGGCACATGGGAGTCTCACCATTGACGGGAAAGAAATGGGCTATTTATTCACTCTCAAGCATTCTTGTCCATACCCATAGAATCAGACATAGCATCTCTCCCAACGACTTTACTATTGTTTGTTCTTGCTGCTCTAATTCGAATTTTGAACTTCTTTGGAAAAGCCTACTTATTTCTAAGCTCAAATCTTCACTCAACAATAATATCTCTTCCACGCCTCTTTCTTTGTTTTAGTCTCATACCCTGTCATTATTTTTCTCCTAGCTTCTTATTTGTCACTTTATTTTGATTGTTTCATTCCTTAATTAAGCACATTTAAATAGATACATTATTCTTGCCAACCTTGTAATTTAACACTCTGAAGATGTTACATGTCAAAATGAACCATTACAATTAAACTTTTGAAAAAATATTTGTCTTGCCTTGTTTTGGTCATGGTTCTTCACCTAAAAATTTTGAACTGGGCTCTCATTTTTATCCTGCAACAGCCTTTACTAGTATCGGGAATAGTCCAAAATGACTTTGGTGAAGTGCAATCTCTGCTCCATAGGGGAAACTGATTGTGACATTTGGAACATGATGTGTAGCATGCTCCTTAAGGTAGGGAACAAATTGTTCAATCTCAGCAAATAACAACCCTGATGTGGAAGGTCTGCTGGGTAATGCCTGCAGTGAGCATTCACTTGGTTTACCACCGGAATCTGTGTAGGGCATAAAGCATCCAGTAATGGCTTGAAGGCAACCTTGATATGGCCAGTCTTTAAATGAATCTGTGCTAAAAGGATATCCAAAACAGCAGTAAACCCTTTATTATAAAATGAGTGCATTTCAACAACAGCAGTAGTGTCTTGTGGCATCTTTCTTGTATGATGGAACTTTTGGTACTACTCCATAGGACCATCAATTTCAAATTTCGAGGAAAATGATAAGGAAGCATCAACTAAATTGTTCAATTGCCCCTCAGATTCTTGGATCTTCTGAATGCATTTTCCTGTAATATCCAAGGTGTCTTTCTCTAGAACTTTTGTCATCATCTTTGTCTTGATAAAAACGTTTTCTGCAAACATCAATGAAACAGTGAAGTTGAATCTTAGCATGCAAGTCAAGACACCATATGCTTTGGTCTTTGTATCACCATCAACATCATTTTTACCATGTATTTGTTTAAGTACCTCCATGATGGTCTCAAAACTTTGCCAGATTGCTTCGACCGATTTGAGATGAGCTGTCCAACATGTCTTAGAAAGATTGCATAGTTGTAAAGTGTTGTCAACATCTTTTAGAAGATCACTTAAGACCTTCCCACACTTTGTACTCCCAAGAAAGAAAATATAAATCACTTGCTTTACTGCTATGCTCATCGACCAATTTGGCACCATGTGCAATACAAGGTGTGTAGATAATCTCTCTTCCAACTTTTTCAGATAGCTTCTTCTGGGCTCCATTATATCTACCAGACATATTTGATCCACCATCATGTCAGAGAATGCATCATTTCTTTATCGATCTTGCATTCAACCAATGATGAAAAAACTTCATCTAATACCTCCTTCACTTGAATGAGTCTTTCTTTTGGGTCATTTACACCTAAACAGCGAATAGCGACAGCCAATTGGTCCTTATTCGATGCATCAGGTGTAGTGTCAGCCATGACCCCAAACATCCCTGAATCATGGACTTCATTTGCAATATCCTGGCAAACAGCATTAGCTATTTGCTGGATAAATTCGTTTTGAGATTTGCCAGACATGTAAGTTGTTTTAAATGGCTTTGAATCTTTACTTTCCAACCAATTCTTTAAAGTCAAATTGTGCCTACTCACTAAGCAAGTGATTTGCTGAAAATTCCCTTCAGTGTCATCACCATCACCACAAAATGGTAATCCCTGACAAGCCAACATGCAGGAAACATCCAGTAAAATGTTTACTACTTTAGTGTTTTGCAACCTTACTATCTCTTCAGGCTAAAGGTTTTTACATGTTTCTTTGCTTAGTTGCATGTCCACGTGAGATGATGAACCAATAAATGTGATGAAATCCATCACAGCAGCCTTACGTGATTCACTTGTAAATTGTGTAACAAGTTTCCCTTCTTTATTTCGACCCAAACTGCCTTTCATTTTGGACCACATATTGTTTCCCTTGACCCAAGAAGAATCTGCTTTACTACAACCAGGACCTTCAGGGTAAAGAGAACAAACAAAACAGTAGGCAGCATCCTTAGAGAAGCTGTATTGAAGGTGTGGGAACTTGCTGTACCGGTGTCACAGGAAATTTGTCCCCCCTATAATTTGTCCCCCCGGGCCAAATTTCCTAGGAAATATGTCCCCCCAGGGGGCCATATTTCCTAGGAAATTTGGCCCCCTCTTCGGAAATTTGTTCCCCCTAAATCGTATACCCAGAGATCATCAAAAACCACAACCAGAGGACAATTTGAAAAAGTAAAGAATAAAATACAGACCGAAAATTTTCATCTTGTGACTTGATATTCAAGTTGGAACAAGAGACAGACAAGTTAAAAAACGGTAATATTTTGGCTCTACAGTAGGTGTCAAAAGTATGAGTCCAGTCTCAATTTTTGCCAAAAATTCGAGAAAATTATATCTTCTGAAAAATAAACTTGCATTAGCTACTTGAGCATGCGCATTGAGATCTGCAATTGTCTCCCACCTTTTGTCCTTTAATTATTTTGCCATATGTAACTTCAAAATAAATTTATCTAATTCTCTACACGCATGTGCGTCAAGGATGGCTAAAGAGTTAAGTGAAGGCGTTAGAGGACAAATTGTTGCTCTAAGTAACGAAGGTTTCTCACAGCGACAAATTGCTGCAAAGATAGGAGGGTCGAAAGGCGCTGTGCAGCGAACCGTGGAAAGGTTCAGAAAAACTAAATCCTATTCCAACCTACCAAGGTCTGGGAGACCAAGGTGTACTACATCACAAGAGGATCGGTTCATAAAAATAACTTCTTTGCGTAATAGAACAGCAACTGCTGGTGATATTCAATCCTCTATTAACGCAACCCGAGAGAAAACAATCAGCAAAACGACAGTAAGAAGGAGATTGGCTGGAAGTGGTCTGAAAGGAAGAGTTGCAGTTTCTAAACCGTTGCTGCGTCCTAAAAATAAGCGCAAGAGATTGTTATGGGAAAAAAAAATACAAAAACTATAGTGTAGAAGACTGGAAAAAGGTACTTTTCAGCGATGAGTCTAAATTTGAAATTTATGGAAATAATCGCAGCATTTATGTGAGACGAAGACCTGGTGAAAGATTGCTAAATCAGTGTATCAAACCCACAGTGAAACATGGTGGTGGAAACATCCAAGTCTGGGGTTGTTTCAGTTTTAATGGTGTCGGGGATCTTTACCGGATAAAAGGCATTCTTAAAAAAGAGCAATACCATTCAATTCTCCAAAGGCATGCTATACCATCTGGCAAGAAGTTATGTGAGAGAGGATTTACCTTACTACAAGATAATGATCCTAAACACAGTTCTAATTTGTGCACAAATTACTTAAAGAATAAAGAAAACCAAGGTAAATTAAAGCTAATGGCATTTCCACCTCAGTCTCCCGACGTTAATCCCATTGAACACTTATGGGATCTTTTAAAAAGAGAGAAAGTGAGACATGCAATCACAAGCCAGGACAGGCCATGGGATGTACTTTCTCAATGTTGGAATAACATCGAACAATCAACACTTCAAAAACTTGTCAAATCCATGCCAAAAAGAGTGCAAGCTATTTTAAAAGCTAAGGGAGGACACACTAAATACTGAAATCACGTAAAAACTACTGTAAATTATCTCATTTATAAGTAAAATTAAACATTGTTGTGACACAGAGTGATAATATTGTTCAAAATTAAAAATACACACTCAATTCTAACTGGACTCATACTTTTCTCGAATTTTTGGCAAAAATTGAGACTGGACTCACACTTTTGGCACCTACTGTATTTCAGAGTCATCATTAGACCAAGATGTTTACAAAGCTTACTGCATTATATATATCTATAAGAAATTACAAGGATGATGTCATCGGCTATTAACAACGAAATTAACAAAGTCGGATATTAACACAAGTGAGATATTAACGACGAAATTAACATAGTCAGATATTAACACAAGTGAGATATTAACAACGAAATTAACATAGTCGGATATTAACAACATGTGAGATTAACAGCTAGACGAGAGAAAAGCCAGACAATTGTCGAGTGGCTGAGAGATATGGAAATGTCGGATCAGACGAAAAATGAACAACAAATGACAACAAAATTAACTTTAACTTTTAGGTTACGCCGTAGTTTTTTAATTAAGTTTCGAACAAGAAATTCACCTTGTTTACCAAGGTAGGTAAGCTTGTGAAGCTTCTTGTTGTTGCTAAAGGTGTTTAGAACATTTAATTGAATGTATGCTGCTCATACATTATGCAGAAATAAAATTTAAAAAACGTTTTTGCTGTTTTAAAAGCATGTTGGCTTGAGTAGAAGTTATAGCGGCTTTTTATAAACTTTTTCAATAATCGATGACTCATCCAAAAGCTATCCGCAACCATGCATATTATAAAATTCCTAACCATAACAAATGATGCACACAACAAAAAGCTGCCAAAAGCACAATGGCTTTGAATCACAAATCGATGAGTCACAAACGTGGGATGACAAGCCAGCTTCTCTATATAAAGCCAAGCTGCAAAACTTTTTGTCATTGTTGCACATACTTCAAGAAGAGTAACATGGATAACTCTCAATACGAGACCATTTATAACTATGTCACCAGAGGGGAGTACCCCGCTCAATCGTCAAAAGAGCAGAAAAGATCGATCAGGCGTATGGTACAATCAAGAAACGCCGATGATGGCTTGCATAAAAAGTTCATCACGAAAGATGGAGTACTCTACTTCGTTGACAAGAAGTCCGACGGCCTTGGGTTACGAGAAAGGAGAGTGGTGCGATTGGAGGAAAGTACATCCATCATTCAGGAGTGTCACGAGGCTGAGATTGCCGGAGGGCACTTCAAGCGCGATAAAACGTTTGGAAAAATTTCAGAGCGATTTTATTGGCATGGTATGATGAAGGATGTAAAGGAATATGTATCTAGCTGCGATGTCTGTCAACGAGTGGATGGTAAACTTGGAAAACAATATGCAGAGTTGCACCCAATACCAGTATCGGACATGTGGAAACAGGTGAGATTGACTCCTCCAAAACAATGGCGCAAAATAAATGCCTTTTGGTTGTTTCCCTATTCTATACGTACTAGCCTTACCAAAAATTTGTCTACTCTAGGTGGGCATAGACTTGATTGGGCCACTTAAGAAGACCGCACAGGGAAATAGCTACATAGTCACCAAGACGGATTACTTTTCTAAATGGCCGGAGGCACAAGCCATTCCAGACAAGTCAGCGAAGTCTGTGTCGGAGTTTTTGTTTAAGATGATTCTGCGATACGGGTGCATGGACATCGTCATAAGTGACCAGGGCAGAGAATTCGTCAACCAGGTATGCAAGAATATCCAAAATGCTGCCAATACGCTGCACTTTACTATTTATACGTATGAATTACATGGATAACAAAAATGTTAACGTACATATATCCATAGGTGAACAACGAGCTCTTTACACTCACGGGTACTGATCATCGCATCACAAGTGCCTATCATCCTCAAACAAACGGATTAACTGAACGGTTTAACCAAACTTTGGAAAGGTGAGTAGTCTTAATAAGCTTTTAACTTTTAACTCTTTAATTAGTTCCTTTTAGTTTATTCATAATTTATATATCGACATCTTGTTATTTCATCCTGAGGCGTTCTGCACAATCAATTATTTGTAAATAGAGTAGGGGTTCCCTCAATTCTTCATCAATGAAGTAATCACTTTTCCCATGTATATATAAACCTTAGGTCCGCTTATGTTAGTTCACTTGGTCTGAAGATGATTTTGCAATAAAATCGAAATATCACCATTTCACAGTTTTCAACTTTCGGTAACTTAAATCTTAAGTTAATTTCTATTACTGCAGTTCTCTAATGAAAGTTATCAACCAAGACCAAAATAACTGGGAGGACGAACTTGATAGCGTTCTCTTCTGCTATCGCTCTTCCAAGAATGACTCCACAAAGTACAGCCCATTCTATTTGATGTATGGTCGCGAGCCAAAGCTTCCGATAGAAATGAGAATGGAAGGTAATGCTCCTAATTGTAACCAGGGTCAGCATGACGGTAAAGAACTTGCTTTGGACGAGAAGGTTCAACAGTTACTTAAAATGAAGAAATCGGTTCATGACTTGGTTGTACAAAATAGCGACAACGCACAAGATCGTCAAAAACGAAACTATGACAAGAAACATGATTCATCTAAGGTTGGTAACTTGCTCTATTTGCATGTTTAAACTTGTTTGGGTATGATTCTTTTAATAGAATTTAGCATGATCATATGGTGGCAACCTAAATTAATGCTATGTGCCAGTCCAAGGACTTAAAGAAATTATTAGAGTTGTTCACACTTTAACCTATTCCTCTACAGGTTCTTGCAGTTGGTAATAAGGTGCTGGTAAGGAACATGCGGAATGTTGCCCGAAAAGGAGGGAAAATGGATACTCGTTGGACTGGCCCCTATGTTATTGCTGCACACATTGGAAAAGGTAGATACAGGCTTTTGGATGAACAATCTGGAAATCCTTTGAAGCAAGCAATCAACAGTTCCCAGCTTAAGAAGTACGTCGAAAGGTCAGTCCAAAGTAAAAGAAATGAAGACACAGCCAAAGAGAAAGGAAATGAAGGTACAGTACGTGAATAAGTATTTATATTCTTCTTTTTTATGGAAATAAAACACAGCTTACTAACTTTTGTGCCTAAGTAATCTTTTGTGCCTAAGTAATCTTTTTGACAAATTTGAGGTTTTTGCCTAATTGCACCATCCTAAATCCGAAGACTTGCTCTTAAAGACTGATTGAAACAAAACTCAAATTCATCAAAAATTGACTTATGCATTAAAGTTAGTAAACTGTACAAACTGCGGTAATCTTTCCATGTTAATTTTTCAGTTTTTAACTGTTTTTAACCCCTAGGCAACGGAGCAGCGCACAAGAGCGATGTGTGGATCAAAGAACTAGGTCTGAAGAAAGTGGACAACAAAATTCTACAACAGAAGAGTATGCTCAACGACAGAATTATCAATGCAGCTCAGAAGCTTATAAAGAATGAATTTCCGCAAGTCGGAGGTCTTCAAGACCCTGTGCTTTCACGGACCTCGTTCGAATGCTGTCTGGGTGAAGGCGTCCAAATACACCACACAGGAAAAACCCACTGGATAACGTCCTCTTCGATTGGGGGGCAGCCGATAGCTGTCTACGACTGTTTATTTAATGACCTGACGGAGTCGACCGAGAAACAGCTTGCAGAGTGTTATCGTGGTTTCATCGACGTCGCAAGCCAGCTTCGTATTGAGATGTGCCCAGCACAACTACAGAAAGGATCCGTTGACTGTGGCTTATTTGCGATTGCGTATGCATACGAACTAGCGAGTGGGAACACTTATCTGAATGAAGTGTTTTTTGATCAGTCTAAGATGAGAAACCACTTATTTGGCTGCTTTGAAAGAGGTGAAATCTCCCCGTTCCCCCGTAGTTGTGGAACAGGCGCGTTACGTGTCAATGGACTGAATGAGTTGGTGATACAAACATTTTGTACGTGTTGTTTGCCAGAATACGGTGATATGGTTCAATGCGATCTTTGCGACAACTGGTACCATCTTCCATGTCTGGATTTATGTTCCTGTCCTGAGGATGATCAGGAATGGCTTTGTGACTTATGTGTTCTGCCATCGGCAAAACGCAGTAAAAAGTATGATTAGTTTAGGAAGAGTTGAACTAAGGTTTTCATCGTTCTTGTAAATATTACATACAGTATTTAACGCAATTGCTATAAGAAATAGATATATATTTTACTTTTAAAAAGTCTTGAATTACTTGTTTCAAAGGGGGGACAAATTTCCGAAGGGGGGGACATATTTCCTAGGAAATTTGGCCTCCCCGGGCCAAATTTCCTAGGAAATTTGGCCCTGGGGGGGACAAATTTTTGGGGGGGACATATTTCCTGTGACACCGGGATGCTGAAAATTTACTTTGTTTTGACCCTTTGTCCTTTTTGGGGAACGAAGACAGGCAAGTCTGCCATGGACTAAGTGACATAAGATACATTTTTTTGTTTTCTGACAAATTTTGTGGCCTTTTTCCCGGATTATGTTCTATCAGATTATCTTCTGTGTTTGCTGATAGTCTTGTAAGAGCTTCTGAGCCTCTGTGTGCAATCTGATAGGTCAACAACTTGTAAAAGGAAAACAGAAAGATCTAAGTCATCTTTATCTTTGATGCAAGGGTCTGTAATTCCAATGTTACATCACCTAGAATTTATGCTTTTGCAGCACAAGTTAAACAGCTAGAACCTTTACTTTCAGAAGCAAATTAAACACTTTTTACTTCACTATTAATACCATCATCATCTTCAACACATGTTTGTGATTTATCCGGATTTACAGCATTTGTTTTAATGATTTTTCTTTGCTCTTCATTGTCCAATACACTTATAACTGTACAAAGATCATTGTCAGACTCACCTGATCCATTACATTTGTTTGTCAATTCTGAATGTGAAACATTGTCAACTCTCGAATCTTTGGTGACGATATAGACCCAACAGCTTCCCCATCATCTGTTTTGTCTGCTATGAAATGTACATTATCAGGTTTGTTAAGTGCTACATACTTTTCTATGGAGCCTGTTATCTTTGAAAGTTCATCAGCTTTTTTATTTTTTTGCTCCACCTGAGGTGCTTTAAAGCCGCCGAGACGTTATAAAAATCTTGTTTTCCAAGAACTACCACTATAAAATACTAATTTTACAGAATATTATGCACACATTCGCATCTAACAACTTGTTGTAATTATATAAGGTAAGTAAAATGATATTTCGAGCCTTCTATACTCAATTGAACTATATCAAAATGTGAAATGTCACGTAGGACTTAGTAAGAGGCTAACAGCATTACAATCCAAAATGGAGTATAGCACTCACCTAATTTGTTTAAATTTTTCTTATTCAATTAATGCCAGCACCCTAGGATAAGGTAATTAATATTCTTTCAATTAAAACCTGACAACAGCATATTGAATTATTCAAAATATAACACTCGTAACTGTTAATTGCAACTCAACAGGGCCCCTTTTGACTTTTCATTGGGGGGTGTAGCACCCCTCACAAAACCCCAGTAGGAACAGCTCTGGCTCCAAAAATGTGACATGAATATTGATAAACTGCTCTCCTTAACTCTGTTGGTTCAGGCCATAAAAAACAAAGAACTGCTTGGTCGTCTAGGGGAATGGCTACCTCATTGAGCATAGCCACAATATCTGCCGCCAATGCAATCTTTTGTTCATGGAAATGCAAGAATATTCCCACCAATGAGCTGACAAGATGATCATTTGATGATGAATCATGAAATCGAGCAGCTGCATCGCATATCCTCCTTACCTTCCCAGATTTGTGAGGATTTGTAACTGGGTGATGTGGAAGGTACTGTTCTTGACTCACTGGATTGGCAATTTCAGCAGGAGAAAGCTTTCTGATATATCCCTTTTCAATGTCATCTTCGATGGTTTTCTCATAGGCAGCAGCCAATTTTGGATCATGATGAGCATTTTTCTTGAGCAGGTTAAGACAGTATTCAGTCACATTGCAGTTATTGGGAAGAGCAACGCTACAATCTTTCCACAGCAACCCAACTTTGTAATGACCATTGATTTTACATGTCATCTCATCAAGAAATTCCAATTCTTTCATCTTCCATGGATATTTTGCTGTTGTTGTCATACTTGCAACCAAAATTCTCCGTACACCACCAGGATTTAACTCTCATGCAGATCTTCAGGCAAAGAAATTCGAATAAAGCAAACAGTTTCACAGTCCTGGGCATAACCAGCCAAGTGATCCTGAAGGACCAATTCTTGTTTCAACTGAAGTAATAATCTCTGCAAGATCATATCCAATAAGCACCATCGCTTGGGACCCATCTGCTGCTGGCAATTCCAAGTCTGATAGATACAACCATTCGGATTTAATTTCAGGTAAATTGACCTTTCTCTTTATAATGTAAATGACCATGATTTAATGCACTGACTTGCATAGTTACCCTCCTTGAATGCCATAAGAGTGAGATTTTGTTTTTGACCATCCATTTCAAGGTTGTTTTCGATTTCTGTCATCACCAAGGTGCAAGAACTAGCAGTGTCTACCATTCCATATGTGTTAATGTGTCCCTTGGGTCCATATATGGATATGGGAACCACTTGGAGAAGAACTGGTGAATTGCAATTCACATAGAATGAGTCCGAGTGTTCATTGACTGAGTCACCACATTATGTAACAAAGCATGATGCAACTTTGAGCAACATTGACTTGACCAGTGTTGGTGACCAGGTCTTTTTACTTCTTTAAGACGATCTTTGACATTCGTGGATACAAACTTGGTCATGGCCCAAAAGTTAGTTCTTGAGCTCCCTGGTATAGATCCAGAAAGTGTGGTTCTCATGAAAGGTATTGCCGCTTGATTCATTAAATTTGACCTTTCCAAATCGATCAAAACTGCCAATAGGAGGTTTACCAGGCGGTTTCTTGTTCATGTTACAATCATCATAGATGGTGGCTTGATCTTTGAACCAGTAACAGAAGTTGACAAGGGTAGAATTCTGTAGATTATCATGTTTCACATGCTCCTTCCACTTTAGCTTGAGCTTATTAGACAATTTACTTTCAATAAGATTCATGCTTTTAACCAAATCTCTTCAGTGTCCAAACAGTTGTTGTGACAATGTCAGGAAAGTTTTGTCAACATTACTGCCTTGCATATTATTCTTAGTAGCATTGTTGAAACAAAAACGAACCAGTTGATAGTATAAATAATTTTTAATCACTAACATTTTGTTACATAACCTGTACCATCGTCACAGTAAATGATAACTATATATACGTGTTGGTAACTTTTAAAGCTTAAGGATTACAAACCGGGCAAAGTGGTGAGCTTTGCTAAGGCATGGCAAAAGAAGTGGCAAATAATTAGTAAGTAGGAGATGGTGAAATTAAAATATTGAGAGGGAAGGATTGAATGTTCTTATTTAGGGAAGGTTTTAGCTTGGAAAGTAATAAACTTTCATGGATTAGGACATCAAATTGTGAAGTGCCACTGGCCAAAAGCAAAAAATCATCATGTGAGATGGGATGTCTTGTATGTTTGCTGTGTGAGCACACTAGAAAGATTCGTCTGAGAGATTCTGTTGCCAGTATAGGCTGAAATACCCATATGATCAGAGATTCGAACATGCAATTGACGGCAGGTTTTTCCCAAACACAATGCATCACAGCATTGGCACTGAAATTTGTAAATGATGCAAGATCTCAACTTTGAGGTAATTCGATCTTTAAACTGAAAAAAATTTGACATATAGAAAGTGGGTCAAAAAATGATGTGGATAGGCTGATAACATCAGTTTGATTAATTGTTGTCAGATTTCAAGTGCATGATTGCCAGTAAAAGGCAAGAGAAAGGAGAGAAGATACTTAGGTACTGTGCTTTGTTTCAGGGGAGAACTGAAGGTTTTATCTAAAAAGTTGCAAACGCATTTTTCTACAAATCCACTGAGGTATCCATTTTGGTTTAGTAACGTTTGGATGTGTCGGAGTTCATTAAGACAGGTTGTATAGGCAAAACATAAAACCTTTGTAAACAAAAGGAAGAAAACTTTCAAAATTTGTGAATAACCCTGTGAAGGTGGGCTTACAGTAAACTGAGAGGACATAAAACCACCATGTGAATGTGAAGTGTTAATATCAAGAAAAGACAATGTTTTGTTTGATTCAACTTCATGTGTAAACTTAATTCTGTGATTTTTGAGTTTAAATAATTTAAAAACAGACGACATGATTCCATGACTTAAAGTATAAAACAATCATCAACATAGCATTTGCAATAAATAGGTTTGAATTGTTCAGGGCAATTGTCAAGCCATGCCTTCTTGTGAAAAGGGCTGAGGGGGAAGCCCATGGCTACCCCATCTATTTGATCATAAAAATTTCTGTTGAACAAAAAAGTATAGTCTTTAACTGCTAAATTAAGGAATTGGATAAATTCTTACCTAGGAAAACCATTGAAGTATTTACAGGCGGAAAATAACTGGTTAGTAATAATACCTATAGTTTGGTCAATGGGGATAGTAGTAAAAAGGGAGGTAACATCAAAGCTGGCCATAATAGAGTTATCATTAATGAGATTTAAGGAAAATAATTATTGAATTAAAGAAAAAGAGTCTTCAATTAAGTAGGAACCAAGAGAGATAGAGTGAAGTAAAAGTATGAAAAACTTAGCTAATTTATATGAGTGTGTCCTGATAGCAGATAAAATAGGCCTGATAATGTGAATCTTTGATAAACCATATAAGATACCTGCACGGGAGCCGGTTGGAGAAAGGTCTTGATATTGTTTATCAGTAAAAGCTCCTGGTTTCTTTAGACCTCTGTAAAAGGACTGGGTCATTGTTCATTGGTGAGAACTTTGTTCAGTCATCAAGGATAAACTCGACTTTCTTCTGGTAAACAGCTTTGTCTGGTTTCATAATGACAATCCAGTCATCTTGTTTTAGATTCTGTATGATGTTAAATCCTTCTTGGGAAAGTGCAGACTAAAGGTGTATATCCTTTAATCTCACATTAATGCTGTCCTTGTCAAACCCAGAATTTGATCAGTTCATGTTTGAGTTTATGATGTAAAAGAATGGCTTTTTCCTTGTCAGACAAATATCAGCTTGAGTAATTAAAAATCACCTTGTTTGGGGGCAATCATGGAGGATGCATGTGAGTTAATTTGAAGGCGAAGAAGTTTCTTGTCCCAAACTCTTTCAGGTTGTGAAAGTTTTCGAGTTCTCCAAATCAACCAAGGATTTGAGATGAATGTTCTCTTTATCATAATATGGAGAACATTCAGGATAGTCACTACTATCAAGTCTATCTTGATAAACATCTTTTGCTTCTGTATCAGTAAATAGTAATTCGGTATTATTTACAATTATAATCAAAATGATACATTAAAGTTTTAGAAAGATCAAGGATACACATTCCTATATATGCCGGCCTGTTTAAGGGTAATGTTCCCTTTATATTATGCACAGCTATCTTACTACTAATAAAAGTTGGTTTAGCAGCCAGTTTTACTAAATTTTTTTCGTCAGTAACTAGTTTGACATTAGCTCTCTTCCTAATGTTTCCACAGTTTTTTTCAAACACTGAATTATTCGTTAGTTTAGAAAAGTCTTTTTCAAAAGCATTTTTAGCATTAGTTCTCTTCTGAGTATTAAAATCAATATACTGTTTTAACCATGGTGATTGATTGAATGCTAACACTCTATGCACGTATATAACTTTCAACCCAAGATCCTAACATAACTATAAATTTCTATAGTGCAGCACATACTTTTCTTTGTTACACAAAGTTGGGATTAATTTTGAGACTTGACCTGTAGATATATTATATTTTTCTTGGATATTTTTACAATACTTGGATTACATACTTTCATTAACCTTTATTTTTCCAGCAGCAAGTGGATAATCACTATAGCTTTCATGCAGTTCTTTTGGTTATTCCAAATCAACCTCCAATATTAATCCTTTTTTGGAATCTTCATCATATTTTGCCAAATATAATTTATCAATTTCTTTTTCTGTCATTCACCTACAACCACCAGTTGGAAAATTAGGCTCATTGCCCATCCACATAGATTATTGGCATCTAAATACATAATATACATTGAGAGCCTTCTCGTCATATTTTTTTGTTTGCTTTTCCATAACAACTTGCTATATAACTTATTCCACCTCTCAACAAATTGCAACATATTAATATCAGTCATTAACTCTAGTTTTATATTTGTCATCTTTAACATGGCATCCCAAGAAAGACCTGCAGATGGAAATCATGGCATGGATCTAATTTAATTGTACCATTTTGTTGTGACCAATAAATCCCAGTCAAATTGCCATGTGCCTGGTAATTCAGAATCTTTTAGCTCATAGTTGTTTTTGGTTACACATATTGCAATGTTATTGAGAAAGAATAATGAATGACCTGATGTTACCCTTTCTTTTTTACTTGAAAATAGTTGTTCTAATCTGTTATTGTCTTTCATTAGACATACCAAATGGATGTGTGGTTCACCATCTTGCATTGCAATATTTGCAATGTCGTGGTAGATTAACCAATCCCAAATACTGAAATAAATGTACCTGTATTCATTGATTTCCATACAGATATAATAGAAATTTTTTTGATTTATTTGAGGACCAAGAAGGCATCTGATATTGTTGTGTATATAATCTTCCATTTTTTCATATCTTGCCAGATTTTGAAAATTTTTTAAAATACCCACATCAATTTATATATATCTTTTGTTGTCATCTGGAATGCTTGGAATTGTTAAGATAATTTTGTCATAACTTTTTCGAAAAAAATACCAAAACAGTGATTGGTTTTTAAAGAGAAAAAACTGTTGGAGAAAATATGAATTGATTCTGTAATGTGCTTTTCTATGGGTTAACGAGTGTTATTTTATATCAACATTCACGTGTGTAAATCACTGATTTTATGTGAAGACAACCTTAAGTGAATAGGCAAAGTCTACTGGTGGTGAATGAGATTTGTATAAGAAAATTGAAAATATTGCATTTTGTGAGAAGCAGACAAAGCTTGAAGGTTATTCTTCTTCTGATCAAGGAGTGTGAGAAATTGCTTGCTGTGAAAGACAGTGGACACCCATATGTAGAAAAAGAAGATAGACCTTTGTTGTTTCAGAAACCGAATGACAAAGTATAGTCTCAAAAGTGGTCGAGTCACAAACTGCAATTGTATATACTAAAGTGCAAGAAGACATAGTGGTTGCTGTTAAAAGTAAATTCAGTGAGATTAAATGGATACGTGATTTGAAACACAGGATATTTAAGAAATGAACAGTTGTAACTGAAGGGTTTAAGAATTTATAATGATTTAGGTGCTATAGAAACTAGATATATTGTGGACGCTACAAACTGGCAAAGAGAAGATGACCCACAAAATTTTATCTAAAGAAGAAGAATAAGAATGTTAACTCTATCTGATCTGATAAACATGATGTGCAGAAGAACCTTCTATTTAGAGTGACCCATGTTATGGATTGTGAATGTTTTACATCGGGAAATTTCATTATTTGATATTCAACTTTGTGATCCCTCATTACCAGATTATAAAAAATTGCATGCATATCAGAAAACAATCAATTATCAATATCGTTGCCATGGGTTAAGATATACAAAGAAAAAAGAGGGTGTGGAATTCTTTTTCAATATGCTCCGCATTATGGGATAATAGTAGTCTGTAATGTCCGGATTCTGTCACTCCTTTTTCAACACATTTTCAAATTTGGTCAAAATTTTTCAGAGTGTCGTTGGGGAAAACCCTTTTTATTGACGGCGTCACTTTCGGTTTCGCTTACTTAACTTCCGGTCGCTTTCATGAATTTAATTACGTTACCAAGAATTTCAGAACATTTAAAAAAAACGGGTCAAAATTTTTCAGTGTCTTGGGGGAATAACCTTAACATTCCAAACATTCCATACATGCCTAATCTCCCTAACAACCAGCCTAACTCGATGTCAACAAAAAAACTATTTTCAGTTTGCTCCATTGTTAGGGAGATCTGGAATGTATGGAATGTGGGGAAAACCCCTCAACGACAGGTGGGGGAATTACCTTTTTTGACAGAATTTTAAGGAAACAACCTAGTTGATAAAGTATTTTACAGTTTAAATCCAAATATATTCTCATAAGTGTCAATCATTTCATTCATGTAATGACCATATGCCAATGTATCTATTTTATTTTCAAGTATTATTCTTTTATCATCTTTTGCTGACAATGCAATTTTTTCAACACTCTCAGTATACAATTCATGATTTTGGTGTCTTATTAAATTCATTTTTCTAATTTGTTCTTCTTCAGTAAATAAGCAATCTTTATAATTTTGAAATGTTATATTTTTTTCAATAACATTTTTCTTAACACTTTTACATCTTTTTGACACCTTTGGTGCATTGTCTTTTTCATCTATTTTATAAGAATATAATTTTGCTCTCAGCCCTACAAATCCTTCTATTTGTTTACCACCGCACTCATCTTTCATCATTCCAATTACTTTTTTGTTTAAACCGGTTTTAATTCCACTTTCATGTTCTTTTGGATAATTACTTGTGTCAAACATTTTTTCAACATCTGGGGTTATATCTTTATAAAAATCTTCAGTTTTAATTTCATACATTAAACTGTCAGTATCTGTAAATAACAACCGCGCATTTTCACCATATTTTAATTTAATATAATTGTAATGAAAATCATACATTAAAGTCTTTGATAAATCTAATATACTCATTCCTAAATATATAGGTTTATCTAGCTTAATTTTTGTCTTATGCATATGCACAGCAATTAAATTTTCAGAAAATATTGTTCTTTTGTTAAAATTAGTTTTTGAAAATAATTTTAATGCTTTTTCTTCTCTGTTAACTAATTGTATATCAACTCTGTTTCTAACATTCTCCATAGTTTTTCCAAACACAGAATTATTCATAAGTTTGAAAAAGTCTTTTTCAAATTAATTTTTTGCTTCTGTTCTCAGTTTTGTGTTTAAATCAATATATTTTTTCATAAAATCTTCTTCATAAAATTTAATACCTTTATAAATTCCACTAATTTTTAATCCTAATTTTTCATATAATTTCAAATTTTCACTATGTAAAACATATTTTTCTTTATTATTCAAATTTGGTATTAATTTTTCAACACCTCCTGCTCCGCAGGTGTCAACTTTTAATCTTTCTGGTGCTAGTGGGTATTCATTATGTAAATCATGCAGCTCTTCAGGGTATTCCAAGTCAACTTCTAATATACAAGGAAATTTTTCCCAATTTTGTAATTCTTTCTCATTCATCCATTTAAAATCTCTCAAAGGAAGTTTTTTACTCATAGCCCATCCGTATAAATTATTCGCATCTAAATAAGCAAGATATACATTATATTTTTCAGGATTATACTTTGAGCCCATATAAGGATTGTTAGCTTTTGAATATCGCTTTGTAATTGTTGAAATTCCTCCTCTAATTCCATTTTCAATCATAAGGTACATTTGTGGGTCAGATAATAATTCCAATTCAACCCCAGTCATTTTTAACATTGCATCCCAAGCAAGTCCTGGAGAAGTATAATACCAAGCAGGGTCTAATTTATAATTTTCTTTACAAACTTTTCTAAAATTTTCAAAAACATCTGCCAAAAGTATCACATCAGTTTTCAAATATAAGTCATGATATTCTTTCATATTTTTAATATTAAATTTTTTCCAAACATTTTGCGCATGTTCATAATCTGCTTCGCTTATATTTTCATCATTTAATTTTGAATAAAATTCCTTAATATCAGGTAATTTTACTTCTTTTAATTTTTCAATATTATCAAACCAATCATATGGAAACACACCTTTTCTGGTTAATAATTCTCTTTCCTCTTCATTTTTGTAAATTCTTTTCATAATATTTAGTTAATTTTTATCTAAATTTTTAACCAAGTTTCCTAAACTACTTTGCATAAACTTAAAACTGTCAATAAATCTAATTTGTTTTTTTAACATTAATCATTTCTTTGATTTTATACTCTATTTCACCTTTTTCATTATTAAATTCCTTATACTCAATAATGTTTTCTTTACATTTACTTTGAAATTGTTTTTCTGTAATTATTTTTTTAGATTCAAATTTATCAACAATAATCTCTTTTGTGAATGAAATATATTTCTCCTCAGTGTTGGGTATACAATTAATTTCACCTTCCGAAGCATCTAGATTTTTTATAAACAAATGACTGTCATAATTTTGTAAATTATGAAATATAACTGGAACAAATTTAGTTTTTTTCATTTTTGAATTACAACTAATACAAGCAGCACCTCGATATTTTCCAGTATAATGGCAATGGTCTTTAACTTTATCATCTTTTTCAAATTTTTTATCACATGCATAACATTTCTTAGCTTTTTCAAAATCTTTTTTATCCTTTTCTCTTAATATTATCTTTTTTGGAAATTTAAATTGCTCATGTATTTTTTTAATATTATTTTCTAAACTTTCTACAAATTTTAAAGAAACATCTTTATCAGAATTGTCCTTTTTACTGTGTATTACTAATTTTGGTTTAAATAAATTATCATCAAAACATTTTATCAAATAACAATATCCAGACGGTTCATGTTTTTGAAATTGTTTTGTATTATTACCAATATTTTTATCCTTATATTTTAAATTGCATTAAAAATCTGCATAAATTACAAACAGCACATTGTGCATTCTTTCATAATTTTTAAACTTTAATTTTTCTTCTTTATTAGGATAAACAGTTTTTCCACATTTATATTTTGAACAATATTCTAAATTATTTTTAAGAGTTTTTTCATTTCTAAAATTTTGTAAACAATAATTACAAATATGTATTTTTTCTTTGCTTTTATTGACTTGGTTTGAAAATAATCTGCTCATATTTTTAATTAAACAATAATGTTTATCACCATTTTCATTAGTTATTAACAATATGTTCACATGTGTGTTCACATGCGTGTCCTCATGTGTATCCACATGTGTGTTAATTTGTTACAAGTCTAATTTACTCACCCTCAAAGGAAAAGTTTTGTGCTTTTTATTTCCAAACCTTTTTTCTTCATTATATCCAAATAAATTAATTGCAATGTTATTATTTTTTTCAAATTTATCAATATCTGTAAATCCACATGGGAAATTAATTCCTTTAATATTAAAACTCTCAGCTTTCTTTTTTAAAATTTTTGTAATTCTTCCAGGATTTTTCAAATTAGGATTAGTTTTCAAAAGTTCTCTTATTGCAACACACCACAATAAACATTTTTGGTCATCATTTTGTGGATTAATAATTGCATTTTTATTTTTTAAAAATTTTGGAGTAGGAATATAAGATGATGCAAGCAATCGTTTAATTTTATTAATATTAAGAATTATTTTTAAACTTTTATAAAATTTCCATAAACTTGAATTTCTTAAATATTCTTCAAAACTTTGAATAATTTTATCTTTCATTTTTTCATATATTTCATCAAAATTGTTTCCATCAAAAATTTCTTCATAATAACTATTAAAATGTGCTTTATCTGTAGTTTCTTCTCCAGTTGCTGGATTTGCTTTTTTCATTAAACGTACAAGAGTTATTTGTTGTTTTGTACTTGGATATTTTTTAAATTTTTTTTATTACCAATGGTTTTATTTTTTCCAACAGGCTCAAAGGGTCATATAAAGATAATCCGGCTTCTTCCAAATCCATTTCATATCTTTTTGTTACTTTCAAAGCTTCTTTATCCAATTTAAACTTTGGATCAGACATTTGCGGTTTTTCCTGTATTTTGTTAAATATATTTAAAACATTTTCTTTTAAATGATTATACCAATTTATTTTTTCTGTTCCTTTGTTTACATTATTTCTATATTTATCAAATAAATTAAGTACTTCTTCTTTAGACTTGTTAAATAAATTATTTGCTTTTTCTTTAGAACTTTCAATCAAACTTTTAATTTTTGAAACATATTTTGTTGGCTCCAATATGGTTTTAAAATCATAACCAGGATTTGGTGTATCAAGTAGATTACCCCTTTTAAAAACATTTTTTGGATTTAATAAAGGTGCATTAATATTAGGGACATCTGTGTCCAATAAACTTTTTGTTGTATTCATTCTTTATTTATATGATGCAAAAAAAAAAAAGAATAAAAATCATCTGATTTTTATTCTTAACCACACACCAAAGGTCTTCAATAATTAAATATAAAAATATTAATTAATAGATTTAATCTTTTTGGTCTTGGCTTCAAAATAATTTTATAATTTGTATAAATTTTTTCTTTGGCTTCATAATCAATATCAAAATCACTAAAAATACAAAATTTTTCTTCATAATTTATTATAAATTCATGATGTGGTAATAATTCTACTTCACCAGCAATTTTAGCAATTTCTTCAGTAAAAATATAATATAAATGGTCTTTATCATTATTTTCATAATTTTCTGGTTTTAAAAATATTTCAACAATTTTTTCTGAGACTACTTGATTCATTGTTTTTTATTATATACACATTTTTCCTTAAGAGCAAAATGCTTATTCAGCAAAAACCAAAAATGTTTGATCATTAATTTTCAAATCTTTTTTTGCTTCAATTCTGTACTTGATGCTTTCTGCATTTAGGTTAAAATTTTTTGCAGCAGAATAAAGACTTTTAAAATTGAAAATTTCACCTGTTTCTTTGTTTATAATAATTATTGGTGTTGGTTTTTTCATTTTTTTCTCTGCAATATTTTTCAAACTTTTCATTAGGTTTACTAATTTCCAAACCCAGTATTTTTTCAAGCTCATTTTTTTTTTTTCTTTTGCAATATCTCTCAATTGTTTAATAGTATAATGACTTTGTTTGTTCATTTATTATATATAATTTTTTATTTAAGAACAAATTTTTTTTTTTCTTAAAAAAACAAAAATAAATAAGTTAAAAGTTGGTATTTTTCTTTTCTGAATCTTGTGAATCTTGTATAATTTAATCTCCAAATTTATTAAATTTTTAAAGTTTTCCATAGAATTACAATTAAAACCATTTAAATAATCAAATAGAAAATTATAATATTTAATGGCAATTTTAAATAAATTATAAACATTTTCCTCTTTTAACCAATTATTATATTTTTTATCAATTTTTCCGTTTTTAAAGTAATCTAAAATAAATTCAAAAATGTTAATTTATTTTATTTATACCGTTATATAAATTTGTAAACTATGTAGCCTTCTGAGATTCCAACCAGAAAAAAAGCAACATTTTGATATTCTTTCATCTCATCTGAAGGTTTATAGTAATCCTCCAATTTTGGTTCATTTCCCACAGATTCACTGTATTCTTTCTGTAAACTTTTCACACGCACAAGAGTTTTTAATGCTGTGTTTGTTCTATTTATATCTGCATTTGCATCAGATAATTGCTGTCATAATTTTTCAATTTCTTCTTTTCTTTTCACTTGCTCTTCATACCATTTTTCCTTCGCTTTATTATGCCTTTTTATCTCTTTTTCATATCCAGTATGATTAAGTTTACTAAATAAAAATCCAGCACCTGCAAAAGCAAAACTCCAATTACTATTTTTATTTAATTTTTTTTATTTTGCCCACTTTTTTCGCTTTCTAAGATTTGAAAGGATCCATAGGAAGCCACTTTTTGTCTTGTGCATATTTAATTCCTAGTGTTGATAATCCTACAGCTGCTGTAAGTTTTAAAGTAGGCACTAAACTAGCCGGAGTTGACTAACCATCACTAAATACTCTTCTTGTTATCATTCCAACACCCACAGCACCCAATGTAATTAGTGTAGAATCATATAATTCATTCATAACTTCTTTTCTATTCATTTCGGTCATTTATTTATATACATAAAAAATTTTTTTATTAAAAACCTGTAAGGTCCGTTTCACGGTTTGCTTCCTTACAGGTTTTCAATAGAACACCTTGGTGGGCTGCTTTGCAGTTTTTTTTTTTTCTCTACCTTGAGAGGTGCTACTGTCATTCTTTTCTTTTACATTATTTACGAACTTGTTGCTGTGCTGAGACCTTCGATTGATCGATTCGCTGTCTTTTTCTTCTTTGATTTCTCTTTTGTCTCTTTTATATGAATAATATAACCCTCCAAGTGTGGCAACAAGCATCACACCGCCAATAAAATATCTAAAATCTATGTAATCAGTTATTTCTTTTGCAAAACGGACTCTTGCGCGGTTTTCTTCGGGCAATTGTTTATTTTCTACTTCGCTTTGCTGTCTTGCCTTTCTTTCTTTTGCTTCTCTTGAAATTTTTGCCAATCTTTTTCCCAATTCTACTATTCTTGGATCTTTTACTTTAGCAGTTTTTTCAACTGCTGTTACTTTATCAGAAGTGTTCACTTCGTCCAGCTTCACCATTTGGTCACTCTGTTCACTAATTTATTTATCTTTTTATAATTTTATTTAACATTTATTGTAGGTGTATTTAAAATTTATTGTAAGTGTATTTAAAATTTATTACAAGTCTATTTAAAATTAACTTACAATCTACTTCAAACAAATTTTAAACAAATTCAAGTAAAATTTATAAATCATTAATAATAGATCCATCAAAATCTACATTAAATTTTTGACACAATACAATATGATTCATTAAAATTTCTTTTTCTTTCATTTTTTTATGTAATTGTATAGCAATAAATGCAATTTTTCCTTTGAAACAATCTGTCAATCTATTATTTGTTATTATTACTTCCTCCAAAAACCAACGAAGTCAAACCGCTTGTAACTTGCGCAGCTGTAAATTTTTTAATTAATTTTCCATTACAAAAAATACTTGAATTATCGTGTGTAAAGGGATACGACGTAGTCATTGGTGTTACCGCATCATAATGAACAGAAATACATTTCATCTTGTTATATTCTGTAGGGTCTGATTTCAGTGGAAACACATTTGGATTTATATCTAAATAATTGTTTCCTACTCCATAAACAATTAATCTTTTTGTAGGATTGTCAAGATTTTGAAATCCTATCATTCTGTAAATGCTTGCACTACCTTTATTTCCAAAAATTGCGGTAAAATCATTTGTTATTTTAATATTTTGTCTTTCCATTTCATAAACTACAAAAATATGAACACGGTCTTTTAATTTTGAAGAAGCAGCCAGGGTGTTTATATTAACTGGAACTTCAAAAAAATTATTTTCATCCTTAAAATACATTTTGTTTGTAGTTTCATAAATTGGCCTATTGGGATTCCGTTGCAGCATCAAATATACATCTAAATTTTCTGTTTCTGATTGATTATAAACTGCTCTGATTTTTTTATCTCTATTACCATACTTAATATATGAAGTATCATCTTTAATTTCATAAACTGCAGTATAAAATTTAAAAAATTGAAACCAAAATATAGCAAATTTTACATCTACATATTTTCTTGTTATAATATGCGTTTCATGTGTTGGCTGGTGATATGTAGAAATTATTTTATGATTTCCCATATTAATGTCTCCCAACATTGTTCCTCCTGCCAAAGACAATTGTTTATTATTTTGGTCATCTACATATTTTTTTCGAGCCAAATGTTTATCATCTATAGGATCAATTATTGAAATTATTTTATTTGTGTTTATAGTTAAATCACCTGTCATTGTCCCTCCAGAAAGTGATAACTTTTTATCAAATTAATTTAAAATAAAATTCTTATTTGAAGAACTTAAAATTTACATCATTTAAGATTATACTCATTTATTTTAATTAAAAAGTTATTTTATCATGTTCAACATTATACCAATTGCAAAGAACATGATGGTGCATTTTTATATCCAAATCACTAATTTTTATAAATTTATAAACACAGAAAAAAGCAATATTTCCATCCAAAGACGTATTTAATGTTTTTCGTACGTCACCAATCCCTATTTGCGTATCACCTGTTGTTGTCTTTGCTCTAAAAGAAGCTAATTTTTTACCATTACAAAAAAGTTTTGAATAATTGTTTGATAAAGGTGTTGTATAATTATCCCAATAAACACTTAAACAATTCCATGTGTTTAATGCTCCCGCATTAGCTTTTGTTTGAAAATTAGCAATTGGATCTTTATGATTCTCTCTGTTACTTCCTATAACACAAAAATCATTTTTATCTGAAGAAACAATTAAACTTCCCAATGCTGTAAAAGAAATAAATTTATCATTTCCAAATAAACCACTTTTTAACCAAGAAGTCCCGCTGTATGAATTTAATTTATAAACAATAAAAATATTAAATATATCTTTTTTACCTGTAACAGGATTTAAATTAATATCACTAACTAATCTTTTAGTTCCATCAAATTTTAAAAAATATCTATTATTAATTTTTTCACTTTCAGAACATAAAATAGCTTGTGAGTTTGCATCATTTTGAATTGCATTTTTATTATCAATTCCACCATCAAAAATTTTTGAAACTTTTAAAGAATTTCTTTCAAAAAGTAAATCATAAGATGAAGGATATTTAAATTTATACAATGAATTTACTTTTGAAAAAAAATTATCTTTAATAATACTAAAACTCATCTCTTTTCTATAATTTGATATTGATAAAAAGTTATCATCAATATATTTTTTCTGGGAAAGGTCTTTATCACCTTTAGGGTCTGCAGTTGTTGTAATTCTGTTATTTCCCATTACAATATTTCCAGACATTGTTCCTCCTGTTACTGATAATTTTCTAGAATCTTGATCATCCACATATTTTTTCCTACAAAGATCTTTATCACTCACAGGATTTGCAGTTGTGGAAATTTTATTATCACCCATGATAATATTTCCCGTCATTGTGCCTCCAGTTTTTAATAAATATTTTCCCGCTGAAGTCCCTGATAAATTTCCTGAACCTTTCGCTTTGCTCACTTTGTCATCTACATATTTCTTCCTCGCTAAATGTGCATTTTCTGTTGGGTCAACTGATGTTATTATTACCGGTCATTGTACCTCCTGTTGTTATATTATCGCTAACTTTTTCATATCCATAAAATAAACTCATTTATTTTATAATATTTTCCAATAAAACATTTCCAACAGATGATGAATTATTTCCTTCTACTTTGAATATTAATTCATTATAAACTCCATTTGATAATTTAATTCCTCCTGTTTCTTCAGGTGGATAAATTTTAGAAACACTTCCTTTTAGTGTTTGTTCTGTTGTTATTGGAACTTGAATAAGTACATTACTTCTTTTACCATTTACAAAATTTTTACTTTTATCAATCATATTACAGCTTATGTTTACATATTCCAAGTTGTTATTAATATTTACTACATTGTCGCTTTCTGTTGAAGTATTTGCTTGTATTACTTTATTCTCTGGAAATCCTATGATTGGACCAAATGTTTGTAAATTTAATGTTTTATCTGATTTTATTGTACATTTTCCAGAAAAATCAATTTGTTCCAGTTCAATTGCACCGACATTTTCTAATTCAGTTTTTAAAATATTAAAGGTATAATATCCGTCTTTGAAGTCAATTTTTCTATTAGCACCTTGTGTATCATAACTAAAATGATGAATATTTTTATATAAATTATTCAAATTCCAAAAAATACTTACTGATTTTACAAACATTTTATTACAATTAGTTAATATAAGTGGCTCGTCTAATAGAATTATTTTTTCTGAGTTTTCATCTTTTGTGATGAAGATTTTTAAAGATATTGTCATTTATTTTATAATATATATTTTGATTTGAAACTTTGTTTCTCAGAGCATGTACCGTGCAATTAAAATTCCACCAATTATTGATAAAGATAAAACAATTAAATTATCACCCGTAGAGGCTGCGGCTGTTGTTATAGCAGTGCTTGTGCTGGCTCTGCTGGTTTTCAAGTGTTTCCTGTTTTTTGTTACTTTAGCAACCAAAGGTTGTTTATTGGTCTTTGGTTGTTGTTCAGTTCCTAATGTTTCTAATTTTTTCAAGTCATGTGCTCCCAGTTTTTTTATTGGTTGTTCTTTAACCCCGTAATAATTTAAATTTTTGTTAATTCCAAAAATCATATTTTCTGATGAAACTTTTAGTTTATTATTATAACCATCAATTGGTTCTTTTAAAATAATTAAAGATGATGGAATTAGCCATAAAGTTGGACTTATAGCAGTATTTAAAACTATATTAGTTGATGAAATTGTTTGATTCATATTATTAATCAATGTTGTTGTATCATAATTTATTATAGAATCTTCAACAATTTGTCTAAAAATATTTTGTGTTTCTAATGCTGAAGCTCTTGGCCCAAAAATACTTTGTCTAGTTCTAGCTTGTGCTCCAAGGATTGAATAAATATATGCTTCAATGCTGTGATTTAGCAATTCTGTGCCACTTTTTGTAAGCCCATTTGATATTTTTGGCACAAATTTTTTATAATCATTTTGTGTGTCTCTAATTTGTCCCGGACCATCTTTATATCTTTCCCATGGTCTTACTCCAACAACGTCTTGTCCTAAATGTTCATTTTTATATTTTAAAATTTCTTGCCATGTCCATTTTGGATAGTGATCTTTTAAAAAACCAGCATTAAATTTATAAAAGGTTTTATCATCACCATTTCTCAATTGCCACATAATTCTTCTAACTGTAAAATATAGATGAAATCTCATAAATGATGTAATTTGTTTTGGCACATCTGAACTAAATAATAAATGTTGTATTGAAATTCCACATCCATAAGTTGCAATCCATGTTCCTCTAATGCTTTGAAAATATGGCTCATTAAGTGACCATTTTGCATTATCTGTAGTTATACCACGTGGCGAATTTAATATAGGTAAATTGCTTTGAAAATAATCTGTATTGTTTACATAAATCCTAAACTGATTTATAGGATAATTTAAGACATATTCTATTGGAAAATTATCCCAATAATATGATTTTCCGGTAAAATCAACATGTCTTTTACCTTTTGGTAATTCTTGCACAGTTCCTCCGATTTTCCAAATTTTTGGAAAGTGGGCGGAACGTCCACTATTGCTGTGTTCAATAGGTTTATTAATATATAGATATTTGGTTGCATTTGGATCACTTTTAAATGCATCACTTTCAATATCAGTTTGAATATATTTATTATTTATAAAATAAATTTTTGCACCATTAAAACTTCCGTCTTTTGTATAATCTTGCACAAATTCAAATTTTGATAAATCTGCATAAGCATATTTTTTTTTTAAATTTTCTTTTAATTTTTTATCTACAATTGCTTGTTATTTCATAACAAAATCATAATATTTTCCATAAAATTTTTTTGAAGCTTCTTCCACCATTTTTTGGTTCATTGTTTATTTTTACAATATTAAAAAATAAATGAACAAAGTTAGCGACAAAGAAGTTGTCATTGAACAAGAGTTAAGAGACATTTACTACAACCCAGAAACAGGTTATCAATCTGCAGAAAGACTTAATCAAAAAGGGATTAAATGTTAGTAGAAAAATTGTGCAAGACTGGTTGAAAACACAAGATACTTTTACAAAATACAAACCAATTGTTAGAAGGCATAAATTCCAAAGAACATTTGTCAAAGATTTAGCTGATCAAATACAAATGGATTTGGTTGATATGGGAAAATATAAAAACCAGAACAAAGGATATTATTGGATACTGACAGCTGTTGAAATTTTAAGTAGATATGCATTCGCTATTCCTGTTTACAGAAAAGATACTAAAAACATGACAAAAGCTGTGGATGAATTATTAAAACAATTTAAAGAAAGATTTGGTAAATACCCAAAAGTCGCTCAATTTGATGAAGGAAAAGAATTTTACAATGTAGGTGTAAAAGAACTATTGAAAAAACATAATGTTGAATATTTTTCTACAAACTCTGATAGAAAAGCAGCTATAGTTGAAAGATTTAACAGAACTTTAAAAACATCCATGTGGAAATATTTCTATAGCAAGGGAACTTATAATTGGATTAACCATGTAGATGAACTTGTAGATAATTATAACCATACTAAACACAGTAGTATATCAATGAAACCTGCTGATGTGAACAAGTCTAACAAAGACCAAGTGTGGATTACACTATATGGTTACCCATTAGGAGATTTACCTTTACCTAAATTCAGAATTGGTGATACTGTTAGGATTTCTAAATATAAGAATATCTTTACTAAAGGTTATGAAGCTAATTTTACAGAAGAAATTTTTAAAATTGTAAAAGTATTTAGAGGTGATCCAAACATGTATGAAATAGAAGATCATGAGGGAGAACCAATTATTGGAAAATTTTATGAACAGGAATTATCTGCTGTGGATAAAAAAGATGATATATATAGAGTTGAGAAAATATTAAAAAAGAAAAAAGTAAACGGGAAAAATATGGTGTTGGTAAAGTGGTTAGGTTATGACAATAAACATAATTCTTGGTTACCAGAAGAAAACGTTAAATCTTTGATTTAACGAAATATTCAAAACATCGAAGCGTAGCATCAGCAAAGCAGTTGTGATAAATTAAATAAAATAAATAAATAAATGTCTGAAGGTTTTGATGATATTGAAATGAGAAATAGAAACATGGAAGAAGAAGAAGAAGGAGAAACAAGTTTTGGTGGGGATGACCCTGATGATCATAATAGAAGTATAAACATAATAAACACAGAAAATCAAAAAAGCAAATTTAATAGGGTTAAATGTATACCTGATGTGAAAAAAGATGCGGGATCTATAAGGAGATTAATTACTGGTAATAGAAAAAAATCTTTCAAAAATATATTCAATGTTACCCTCGAAAAGAAAAATGGTCCAAATTCAAGCATATTGTTAGACAAAACTGTATTTGTTAGAGACCAAAAAGGACATGTTTCAATTATTTTCAAAGGTGAAAAAATTGGTAATGTCAATACCAACAATGAACCAAAGTTATTTACCAGAAAACATAAGAAATATGTTGATGAATTTAATGGATTATATGAAAAAAGCAAAAAAAGAATATGAAAAAACTCCAAGTGCGGTAATAGAACAAAGAATCGGTGTAGCCGTCGCGGAGCGTGGTGATTTTGAAATTGAGCTTGCGAATCGTAATGAAGTTATTAATTCTATCACTGATGATTCTATTTTAGAAATTCAAACTAAAATTGATAATATAATTGGTGAAAATAACTTAAAAAAATTCATTGATAATGAACAGGATCCAAGACGAACATTATTTGAAAGAAATGAATTAAGAGAATTTAGAGGTTTGGTATATTTGGAGGGTATTGACTCCAATCTATCAGAAAATGAAAAAAAAGAAGTTATACGTGGAAAAATTGATGGATTTGATAGAGAGTATCAACATTGGAAAAATAAATCTGATTTAGAAACAGCTGAACCCCAAAAAGTATATATAAAAGTTTTTCAGAAATTGCAAAACTTCAAGCAGATAAAATGAGACTTGAAAATAATGAAAGACCAATTAGTGAAGAAGGAATAAATATTTTAAATGAAAATGCTGAAGAATCTGACCTTGGAAGATTAGAAAGATTTAAAAAATGGGCAAAAGAAAATTTATTAGGTTTATCAGCAGTTGCTATTTCTGTAGCAGGTATAATTACAGCAATAGTTATAAGGGCAAGAAATGCATTAAAACAAGGTGCAAAAGCGGTTGGAAATTTAGGAAAAGCAATTGCAAATATAGGTAAAAATTTTGGTGCAGTCATTTCAGCAGTTTTAAATTTAATTTCTCAAATATTATCATGGGGCGCAAAAGGTATTGCCTTTCTTGCTAAAAATTTATGGATATTAGTTATTGCAATTACTTACTTTTTATATAAAGAATATAAAGAATACCGAAAGGGCAATAAAAAAACAGCATAGTGAGTGAAGTGAGCGCTTCTGATAAATTAAATAAAATTTTTTTATAAAGCAAAAATTTTTAATTTTTGTATAATAAAAAATGAATAGAGTAAACGAATTATATCCAGGATATAAAAGATCAAAAATGAGTGAAATTAAAGGAAACAGAACAAGGCATGTTGTAACTTTGAATCCGAATTCAGCAAATCCTGAAGAAGAACTTTATATAGATATTCCAAAATTAAATCCTAATTTGTGTCTTGTTCCTGATTCATTAAAACTGTTATTTAATTTTAAAAATGCAAATACTAAATCGTGGTTTTTAAATAATTTATCAAAATTGTTAAAGAAAAGATTGGTTGTTAAATTTGCTGGAGAAATTGTTTACGATAATAGTGGAGAATCTTTACTAGAAATTTACAAAGATCTCTGGAAGCCTGAATTTGAAAGAGCAGATATGGTTGAATATGGCATCGCCCGAGAAAACCTCAGAAAATTAATTTCAAAAGATGACTCTGGAACAACAAGTGGCAATGCAGAAAAAGCTTCTGATAAATTAATGTATAATATTTATGGGACAAAACAGTGTTTAAAATTGGAAAAAATACTTTCAGATCATGGACTATATGCCCCTTACGGAATGATTAATAATTTTCAATACATTTTAACTTTTCCAAAAGCTAGTGAAATTATGGTAGCACAAAGTGGACAAAGTGTTGGTGGATATACATTGGAAAATTTAGAACTAGAGTATGAAACAATTGAAAATCAAGACTTGGCAATTGATGTTTTATCAAATTACACCACAGGAAGATCATTATCATATAATTATGTAACTTTGATGAAAACAGTAGAATGGAATAAAGATGCAACTTTACATAATGAAACCATAAATATTCCGCGGAAGAGTATGAAAGCAGTTGTGCTGTTATTTAGAAATGAAACTATCACAGATAGTGAACAATTTGTTTATCCAAATATAACAGACATCAAAATTAGTGTTGAAGGAGTGCCAAATAGTATATATTCTCAAGGTATGCCAAAAAGAATATTTTTTGAAGAGGCATTTAGAATATTTCACAGAGGATATGGCAGCAGTGATGCAGTTATGAGTATTGAAAAATTTTATAAAGATTAATTTGCATTATGTGTGGATTTAAGAACATTAGATGATAACTTTGTTTATGGAACTGGTAAAAAATTAGTAAACACACAGTCTGGATTGTTGCTAGAAATTAAAAAAACTGCCATTTCTGCAAATGTAATGTGTCATATATTTGTGATAAGTGATGGATTGTTAAACATTGTAAATAAAGATTTGTCTTCAATTCAATTTTAAAAAATAAAAAATGAATGACAGCAAAGCTGAACACGAAGTGGGTAACAAAAATCCATTTAATATGATAATTGTTGGAATGACTGCTTGTGGAAAAACAAAATATCTTTTAGATTTTATAGAAAATAAATATAAAAATTATTTTGATTATATTTTTTTAATTTGTCCGACATTTGAATGGAATAAAACTTATGAAAATTGGAAATATGATAAAGATGAAGATTTTATTGCTATTCCTTGTGATCAAGATAATGTTGAAGATTGGTTAAAATTTATAGTTCACTTTTCAAAAGGAAGTAAAAGTTTAATCATTGGATGATTGTGCGAGTGGAAAAAATGTTAAAAATAGAACAAGTGAGTTGGTTAAATTAGGATTTTCTGCAAGGCATTATAATCTTTCCATTGTAGTTATAATGCAGCAGTTGACATCTATTGCTAAACCATTTAGAGAAAATATTTCAAAATTAGTCACATTTTATAATTCAAGAATATTTAGATGTAGGCGACCGCAAAGAATTGGAAAAAATGTTAGAAACTTTGAAAACAAAAAAATATTCAAGATTGGAAATTAATTTCATTTTTCCATTTGGTTATAAAATAAATGAGTGAAAATAGTGAACATGTAGAAGTTCCTCTAATATCTTCAACAACCGCAAACAGCGAATCTGGCGTGAATCATTAACCGCATAAAAAAAGAAGAAATAATGAAAAAACATGAAGAATTGATAAGATTGTCTGAAGATGGTGAAATTAGTCGATCGGTGCAAAATTTGAAAAAAGCAAGTGATAAAGTTATATTAAAAATTCATGCTGAATATGAAGTAAAACAAGCGGAAAAAGCAAATGCATTTTTAATAGATTTACTAGGCTGATTAGACGCAATTGAAAGCAGTGAAGAATTGGAAAAAGAACTTATTAAAGATAAATTACTTAAACGTGATGTAAAATCTGTAGTTGAAAAACTAAGTCCATATTTACCATATTATCTGGCGGAGTTACAGTTGGAAAACATGTTATTAAAAAACAGAGCACAGCAATGACATGTGAAAAACCTACGGACCGCAAGCGGAATAAAAAAGACGATAATGAAGCATCAACAAGCCAAACATGAATAATTTTATAATATATATTGTATTATAAAATTTACAAAATAATTTATCACTCAAGAGTTGATTTTACAAACTCGTTTACTTCTTCTTTAATTTCTTTATCATCTTTAATTTCATCTGTCATTTCTTTATCGTCTTTATCGTCTTTATCATTTGTGTCTAAAGATTTGTTTAAAATTTCAGGGACCTCTTTAACAAGATTTGATTCCTTTTTATAACATTTCATCCATATTATCAAAAATAAATTGTTTTGTTGAAGCGGTTCCAAATTGAATATTACGTTCAATATCATATGCTTGCCCTGCTCCTACTGAAAAACCAAACTTGAATGCTTTTTTCTTAAATATTTTATGATTTTTTTCAATAATTTTTTCAGGTTTTAAAGTTGATTGTTTGTTCCCCATTTATTTATATTTTTATTTAATTTATTTTATTTTCAAAATATGTAAATTTCCAAATCTAATGATGAAGGATTTCCCCCACATTTCACGGTCAGGATGTCAAAACTGGAGTGTCTGAATCATATATATTAAAAGCAGTTGCAGCCACCAAAACATGTTTACACACATTTTTCCAAATAAGGTCATAATTTTATCATGTGATAATCGTATGACTATTCTCAACCAATGAAAAACCGACCCATAAATTCCATTTTTGGCAAAACAAACCAAAAATCAAACCAGTTGGTTTCATTTGTGGCAAAACAAGCCAAGATGCCTGGTTTAGAAGAACTGACTCAAAGGTACGAAAACCGAAGGAGCTGGCACAAGCGATACTTGTCAACGTATTCAGGGCCAGATATATATGATTGAAAGTCATATGGCAGGACATGAATCATTCACGTTTAATTCTTCCTGTGTTGGGGGATTTCCCTTCGACACTGAAAATTTTGGCCCATTTTTAAAATGTGTTGAAATTTCCGGTAACGTTAACAAATTCCTGGAAGAGAAACCGAAAGTTACGTTATCAAGGAAAAGGTAATTCCCCCGCCAGTCGTTGAGGGGTTTTCCCCACATTCCATACATTCCAGATCTCCCTAACAACGGAGCAAACCGAAAATAGTTTTTTTGTTGACATCGAGTTAGGCATGTATGGAATGTATGGAATGTTAAGGTTATTCCCCCAAGACACTTTGAAAAATTTTGATCCGTTTTTTAAAATGTTCTGAAATTCTTGGTAACGTAATTAGATTCATGAAAGCGACCGGAAGTTAAGTAAGCAAAACCGAAAGTGACGCCGTCAATAAAAAGGGTTTTCCCCAACGACACTTTGAAAAATTTTGACCAAATTTGAAAATGTATTGAAAAAGGTGTGACAGAATCCGGACATTACAGACTACTGATAATTATGCATACTTCCTGAATACCTGTTGGTCAGTGGTCACGCTTCAAAGCCTATTCAAATGCAAATTCGTCACATGCCAAGAGAGAACCTTACAATCAGTTCTTCCTTTTGTGCCCTCGGGTCAGTGTGTCTTTCAGATTTTTTTAAATTCTCTTCGTTCGTCTGCCTATTTAACAACTAACGTTTGTTTGTTTGCTTTTGATATAGAAGTGTCGAAATACCGAACCATAAAAGTCACCTTGTTGTTTATAACAGATGTCTGGGTCAAAGGACTCATTGCAGGAAGGCCGAACCGGCAATCCTGTTCCACTTGAACCTGCTGATGGATTACCACCTTTGGACATCGATATTGACCAACTTAAAGACAAACTAGGAATTGGGGACATTCACAATACTCTTAAAGCTATGCATGATCGAATTCTAAAACTTTCAAATCCGAGTCACTCTACCGAATCGGTACAGAGCTCTCCAGTATCGTCTCAGTTTGATCCAGCAGAGGATCTCATGGCTCAAGATTGTGAAGCAGGGCCTGACATCAGCTCGAAGACACTTGAATCAAGCGAATTTTTGTCTTCTATATTTGAAGAAACCGAGAAGTTTGGTCCTGAAGTTGCTGAGGCTATTGCCCAGTGAGTAAACGATGTGCCCTCCAAGAAACCGCTTGAAACGAAGTTTAAAGAGCTTCAAGATAAATACAAGTTGCCTAAGAATTGCAACCTCATGTGTGTCCCTAAGGTCAACCTTGAACTCTGGCATGACTTACCACGAGCGACCAAGTCTAAAGATCTTCACTTTCAAGGTATACAGAAAAATCTAGTCAAGTCTGCCCAACTGCTGATTCAGCTTTTGAATACAGTTCTGAAGTTTCAACATGACAATAAGTCTGTTGACTCTGTGACCATTATTCCATTAGTCGGGAACGCCATCACTTTATTGGGGCCACGTCTCTTACTTGACCTCCCTGAAGAGACAGGAGTTCCTCAGGCTGGATATTGCACCTGCTTATCAATTGGTATGCAGTAAAAGCAATCCTGTGACAACCAACTTGTTTGGCGACGAACTGCCCAAGCACATTAAGGAGATTGGCGAAGTTAATAAGATAGCCAGAAAAACCATGTCTCATGCAAATGTGGTGCCAAGTAGAGCTTTGACTATAAAAGTGGTAATACCAGCTATGGCCCTCCAAGCTGTGGCAAATACAGCCATTCTGCTGATGGTAACATTAGAATTTGTCTGGGATGATTCTGAATGTTCAAAGTTTTTACTCCGAAATAATATCAAAACTGCTTTTACATTTACAGTTTCATCTTGAGTAATGCTTTTTTTTTTTTAAGCTTCTGCCAGGCTTGCTTCAGTGGCTACCAAGAGTTCAGCATCATCACCAATTATATCAACATAATTTTCGTACTCTAAATTGCAACATTTAATAGACAAACAAGCAGGTAAATTAATTCTTATACTAAATGGCATTACTGTGTACTGTGCAATTGTACATCTTGTTTTGAGTACACTATGGATTAAAAAGCCTGAAATTTCAAAAATCATAATGATTTTCTCAATCTGGGATCAAAGGCCAGTGTTGCTCTTGGCAGCAGTACCCTCCTTGTGTAACAGTAAACATATGTGTAGTAAAATTGACAAGAAAGAAAGAGTATTTCATACACCAAATTAACCAGTTACTATTTTGAATATTCAATTAAAAATTTGTTACATGTGAAATTGCTGTCTATGCCTGTGATAGAAGAATACAACAATATAATTCTTTTTTGTTTCATCAAACTTAACATGATAGTGATTATTGTCTACACATTGATAGTTTGATACCCTGATAAAGAAATAGTTCTATCCAAGGCCAAGGTGACCATCCCCTTTCCCAGATTTTATAGGCCTAAATGTTTTTCATGCAAAGTAAGAAACAGGAAAATGTGACAGGGCAATTTTTCTAGAAACAATTATATCAAGACTCTTCTTTCCTAAGACCCAATTGAACAAATGAAAGTAAGCTTTGGTGATCGACACATTTGCAACAATGGATATAGAACTTTGTGGCATGTGACTAATGCTCTGGTGAGGCCTTAGTTTCAGTCTGGGTGATGTCTGACATGTTATTCTCCCTACAAAATGCAGGGATTTCCAGGACATCATCTGGAATATTATCATCCATTTCTGCAACAGAGGGTTGCCCAAAAATTATAAATAAATAAGTAGGAATAAGAATTGGATGTGTATATAATTCAATTGCAATTATAAATTGAACTAACAATGTCAAACTCTATTGTGGTTTGGGCACATGGGCTAATTATTCCTTGAGTAATGGGTGCCAATGTAGTTAGTCGAGGATAACAAGATGCAATAACTTTGGGTGAAGCAACTACCTGAAATATACGAAAAGAAACTTCAACCTTCACCCAAAGTTATTGCATCAAATTATTCCCTGCCCCATCAGATAGTCAGCAACTGCAACCAAAATGAGTATGGCATATAGGATTATAATGCTCAAATGGATGTATATATTTGAAGTGAAACACAATATTAAACCAGTTTATTACTTAATAATATGATCAGATAATTTTGTGTTATTTTTTTGGAAAGGGAGGGGTTAATGGAGGAGGATTTGATGAATGTTCTGTGGGGGACCTATTTGACAAAGCAGATGTAAGGTTTTAAAAAGGATTTATGATTCACTATTAGGGCATATAGCTCCACTTATCTTCTTTATTTTGCCTGCAGATTTGATAATGCTCTCTTAAACAAATCAAATTGACCACGGTGAGACAATTCCGCCATTCTTTCTGTGTAACAGCTTCTCGGACATCTTCGTCCACAGAAAGGTCTTGCTGTAAGGGTCTGACATAAGTTTTTCCTTGGCCAACAAATGAGGCAAGGTACTTCATTGACAGGCCATGTGGTCCTGGAGGGATTACCAACAAATCTCTTCTTCTGGACTCAACATACACAAGCTCGAATCGTCCACTTTCCTTTAGCTTAGGGTAAATTTAAATTTTTCACTGGCATTTTCTGGAACGGCTACTTTTACCTCTCCAAGTCCTGCTACTAACAGTTCTCTTTGTTCTTCCCAGTCTGGAACTTCAGGTTGATCTTTGTCTGCCATGCACACAAATTTTCTTGTCAGACATTTGATTGCTCATTTATTGTTATTCACACCATTCTGGCACCTATTTCTCTTATGCTTCTTTGAGTTCGAACAACTTTTGCTACAATTTCCTGACCTGGGAATAGCATTTGTAGTTCATCATGTGCTTGTGAGGCTTGGTTTACACAATTGTTTGATGGATTTGCTGCACCGGCACAAGTTGGAGAAGAGCAAATTGGAATTCTCCATAGTTCTATGAATAGTCAAGGTGGCTGAACTATTTTCTAATGGAAAATTCAGGTATGCCTCTTGGTCTGACATAAGTTTTTCCTTGGCCAACAAATGAGGCAAGGTACTTCATTGACAGGCCATCTGGTCCTGGAGGGATTACCAACAAATCTCTTCTTCTCAACTTAACATACACAAGTTCAAATCCTCCACTTTCCTTTAGCTTAGGGAAAATCTCAATTTTTTTCCTAACATTCTTTTCACTGGCATTTTCTGGAACGGCTACTTTCACCTACCCAAGTCCTGCTACTAATAGTTTCCTTTGTTCTTCCCAGTCTGGAACTTCAGATTGATCTTTGTCTGCCATGCACACAAATTTTCTTGTCAGACATTTGATTGCTCATTTATTGTTATTCACACCATTCTGCTGCATATTTCGCTTATGCTTCTTTGAATTTTAACTACTTTTGCTACAATTTCCTGACCTGGGAATAGGATTTGTACTTCATCATGTGCTCATGAGGCTTGATGGATTTGCTGCACCAGCACAAGTTGCAAAAGACGAACTGGAATTTTCCATAGTTCTTTGAATAGTCAAGCTGGCTGAACTATTTTCCAATGGAAAACTCTGCAATTATGCTGCCAACTCAAAACAAGTGAGCAGTATTTGAATACTCTTTGGCCATCTTCACAATTTATATATAAAAGAACCAGTGCATATTCTGTTCCCGGATTCCAGGTTCTCCTAACATGTTACCAGACTTCTGCATAAAAAAGTTACCATTATAAAAAAAAAATATTTAGCATATTGCAAAATGGAGATCACAATTTTTTAAAAAACCCTCAGCATTTTCAGCTATGAAGCTGCAATTTTCAAAATAAATTTGTCCATTCTGACAAAACTAAGCACCATTTTTTTTAAAAAAAAGCATTCTGAATTTGGGTGGTAATGGCACCTCATAAAGAAGTCATACCAACTCGCATTCAAAGTAATGAAGGAAAAGAACTTCTACAGATTCGTATGAAGTTGGCTGAAAAATGTGAATTTAGTATGTTCCATACTCACAATTGTGAAATGCAAGCTTCAGTTGTTGAGTGCTTCTTTCAAGAATTAAAAAAAAAAATGGTACATCATATCTTAACAGTCACAAAACAATTTCATTGCACTAAATATATGGAGTTAATTGTCGATAGATACAAGAAATCACCCCATTCTGCTCTTTTGGGAATGACACTACATGATATTTATTGAAAAAAATAAGTAAATCAGCAATTATGTTGTATAAGCCCTATTTGCAATTAACAAAACCCACTAAGTATATTTATGAGAAAGGAACCTGAGTATGGTTGTCAAGAATTAAAAATTCCATGTTTGAAAAATCCAGTCTAGATCAGTAGACCAATAAAGTGTTTATCAGAAACCCCATCACCTATGAGCTGGTTGATAGTGATGGGGAAAAGATAAGTGGGATTTTCTATGATGGATAGTATGCTAGATGGGGAAAATGAACCACCACATATGCTTAATGGGACTGTAAAATTTGAAAGATATGCAAAAGAATTAACTAGAAAGTGTTGAGCACTAGTCATTTCTCCAACAACTACAGCAAAGAAGAAAATAAATTAATATTACAATTTTTAGTCACTGGAACATGCACTTTTTGAAACTAAAATTAATAATGTTCAAATGCCATTGGGCACACTCGTGCATGCTTCATCGTCAACAATGTATTTCAAGATCAGTCAGTTTTATTATCCATTGACGATTCCAAATGTGCAAAATAATGACTGTTTGTTTAATTTTAAAATTAATATGAGTTCAAATAAAATTGACTCTCAACTGCAATTGGATTTGGGAAAAATACACATCCTGCATGGTCTATTCAATCAAAGAACTATGTAACATAATTAATGTGAAAATGATGCAATTTAATGTTACTTTTAAAATGAAAAAAAAAATGGTCTATGTAGATTATTAATTTTATTGTGAGTATTGGACTCTTCAAAACAGTCAGACTGAGAATACAGGAAATGCTGAAGACAGGAAGGATTTGAAAACATATCATATGCTTTCTCAATCAATATTCAAATTAAAGTTGTATTATCGTTGAAATTAGCATTCATTTTAGGTTTTGAAAGAGGATAATTGGTTTTCACTCAATCAAGTAATGGAAAGAAATCAGATTTTGATGATGGGTTTGTCTGGCAAAAGTGACAATTTGAAATTTCTGTATGTATATTGTGATCAGACTTCAAGAAAATCATAAATTTTTTTATTGCATACATGTTTCTGCAAAACTCATGCCATTTTCAGTGCAAATGATACTAGGTTACTTACAAGCGACCTGATAAACATTACAAGTGTATGACTCATCTAATATAAATTCTCACACGTGTGTCAGAATGATTAATTACAAAGGTGCAACTGGTTAATAGAGGTGGCAAGCATTGAAAGCCAGATGTAGAATTGTTAACAAAGTGTGGTGAACAAGAACAGTTAGGAAGAAGAAAAAAAAATTATATGTGTATATTGGGATTATAAGCTTAACATGGTGTTAAGATGATGGACTTGGGTTTCTTAATATGTAGCGCTTCTTTGAGTTTAAGAGAAAAGACAGATTTATTCGGAGTCTATGATTTTAAAACAGGAGGAGTTATACTGATGTTTGCGAGCAGAGGATTTTTGAAGGTGTTTGAATATGTGGGAATGTTTGTCAGTTTGTGTGTGCTTGTTAATCCAAATGGTTTCGCCAATGTAATGGGAATTATATCCCACACAAGTAAACTGATATACCAAATAAGATTTAAGCTCTTCAGGAATCGGGTCTTTAAAACTAAAACGATTCTTAATTTTATATGGTGAAAAAAACAAGTGTGATCTCTAGGTCAGTGCATAACCGTTGTATAAGTGACTTGAGTTTGCATTGTGTTATTTTTGAGTAAAAGCTGGTGTATGGTAGTTTGAAGTAGCGTGTATTTCATTTGGTCAGAATGGCTTGGTTCTTCATTGTATTTACTGATGACTTTATTATGTGGAAAGGAAATTAGCTACGTTCAAGAGTAAAAATAAGTTTGTTGAGGTCTTCTTTGAAGCCAGTTTTAGTTATTTATCAGTCCTATCTTACAATTCATGGTTAGAAACTCAAAAAATTCATGAGCAGACTGCTATGTTTTTTTTGTGAAAAGTAGTTGTAGTGCAGGTGTTTGTTGATTTGGTTACCAAAACATGTAAGAATGGAAGTTTACCATTTTTCTTTTCAAAGGTAAATTTGATGTTAACATGTTTATGGTTTAAATAGAGAAATAGCATTGTGTCATGCTCATTGTGAAATAAGCAAAATGTGTCATCAAGCTTATATATATAGTATAATTGTTTTTTTGTCTTCTTAACTGTTCTTGTCCACCACACTTTATTAACAATTCTACATCTTGCTTTCAACACTTACCACCTCCATTAACCAATTGCACCTTTGTAATTAATCATTCTGACACACATGTGTGAGAATTTATATTAGATGAGTCATACACTTGTAATGTTTATCAGGTCGCTTCTAAATAACCCAGTATCATTTGCACTGAAGATGGCATGAGTTTTGCCAAAACATGTATGTAATAAAGAAATTTGTCATTTTCTTTAAGTCTTCATTGCCAGTTGTGCTTCTACGATCTTATGGAAATATTGTGATCAGATTGAACCAATTTGTTTTGGAACAGAAACGAGAAAATTATTGCTGACAGTGCCCATTTCATGGGATGATCAAGGTTCAAGTAACATAGGGATATATTCTTGGTCTACAAGCAGGCTATCATAATCAAATTGGTATTCAAGTGAAAAAATGCTGAGGATAAATTGAGGATAAAGAATTGAAAATACTCAAGAAAACAAAGAGGAGGTTTCTGTCCATTGGCAATTGCAAGTTTGCCACCATTGTTTCTTGGGCCCTCGAAATAAATTTTGATCATGCTCAAGGGAAGAGAAGGGTCGGATGAAAATTGTTTCCTACAAAATTTCATCGTCATTTTTAACCAAAGAACAAACAAAACTCAAAGCTGTCAAACTGAACAACATGCAACATTCTTTTAAATTGTACTTTGCATGAAGAAACAATTTTTCAGGATTTAATAGAAAAGGTGACATTATTACTCCCTTATTAACATCAAAGATGATAAAATAGCACTACAGTTTAGTTTATTATGATGGTCACTGACAGTTGAAGATTACAAAGATATGTCAAGAGGAAGAAGTGTGGGAAAGAACGATATATATAATCAAAAAACAAACAAACCATGACACAAGTATATGAACAGACATGTTCAGGAACACCATACGACATCAGTCTTCCATCCAACTCAAAAGAAAAGAAAAAAGGCAATTTCAGAATGTAAAAAACCAATTCAATCATTTTTATCATAATTACATTTTTAATTTTCCTTACCTGGAAATGCACTTGGACATGCATAAGCAATGTTTCAAAACATGGTATTGGACTCTCTGAAACGAAAAATAGAAGACAAGAAGTCAAGTGACATGATGAATTATTTGTGGGCCCTATGGGTATTTTTTAACCCATTCCTTTTAATAACATTTTTAAAGATCGTGTTTATGATGGAATTTCACCACAAAACGACACTACAGTTATTGATTTAAATGATTGTTATTTTCATGCCAATTTAAAAATACACTATAATAATGTTAACATGCATGTGCACTCGAGATTTAACATTTTATCATGGCCACTTCAGTTATGGTGGTCACAAATGTCTATAGAAATCGAGGGTGTACCACTTGAAATGGCTGACATGCATAACATCTACACAAACTACCTCAAAACACTCACAAGAGATTTCATTTATGAAAATATCAACTTCGGTATTTTGGATACTGCTGCTGCAAATCTTGGATGGAGAAAACGACTTGCACTATTTTCTGGTTCACAAGACTGTTTATTGATTGAGAAAGTTAATATGCCTCTTTTCAGTGATGGAAATAGCTATATACCCTCCGTACATGATTTTAAAATAAAATAAAGAGCAGCCAATCAAGTAATTTTATGATTGACAAAGGAGTTGGTACAAATTCAAATTTTAATGGTCTTGCAGATAACAATTCACCTGCACTAAATACTGCAGTAGATAACATGGAAGTTAATGTTTCAGAGTTTAAACGTTTACTAAAATATGTTGAACCAAACAATTATGACAAGGGATGGAGATCCTGATAAATATTATATCACACGATTCTGTACTGTAACACAAAATCATAACATAAATAGAACAATCTGGCAAGATTACTATAAGAATACATTTCAAATTTTGAAGCTTCAATTAATGGGAAAAAAGTTGGGAGGACCATCAACTCATCACACTGCATCAAACACTTAATTGAAAACACAAACAAATGCCAATCAATTATGTTGATTATGTCAGAGATTTTGGAATCATCAGTATGGATTTAACTGTGACAGAAGATGGTAATCTCTATGTACTTCCTTCAAACCCAACTGGTAATTTAAAAGTTGAGGTGCATTTCAGGTAAAATAATCAAGACATAACAATTTTATATGCAGGTGAATTTAGAAATTAACTCTGCATACAAATGGGATGAAGTCCCATACATGACATACACTTATTAAAACAATGCTGCTAAAGAGAAAAATAACCAAGAACTGTAGTAAAGAAAATGTAAAAAAATATTACCATTTTCTTTTATACCATATCGAAAGGAAGTTATCATTATAAGAAGACCTTTTCCAAATTAAAAAATTTTAATTCAAATGGTGATGGTGGTGCTGCTGATAATCATTTGGTAGCAAGTGCTAGAAGAAAATAATAAAAAAAACCTGATTCAGATACTTCTAATGTGGAAAGTAAACAATCAAAACATTGCAGTGTTTACGACAAGTACAATGATGATGATTTAAATCGCAATGAAAATTACAGAGATTGTGATGCAACACATGCCATCGTTCTTGAAAAAAATAAACTTTGCGTCTCAATTATTTGACTACTTGCACAAAGACTATGAGCAAGAGCAAATTTTATGAAAAATCAAAAAAATAAAAGATGTATTATTAAAATAAGAAAACTATGCAAAGGAATTATAAACAAATAAATACCTGTACCTAGAGCAGATTTTGATGTTTTTTATATAAGGAAGTTGAACAAAGCTAAGTTTAAAACAAAAGACAAGAAAATTATTTTAGTTAAAAATTATAAAGCTTATAGATACTTATCCAAACATAAAAAATTAAATTGGTTGATGCAGAAAAATGAAATAAAATGTTGGAGCTGCTGTTGAACCAAACTGAAAAATCCAGATTTAATGGATGTGCTTCAAAGTAAGGCAAAATTCAGATCAACACGTGATACCAATGCTGCAAGTAAAAATGCAGATTTAATAAATTATTTAAAAAAAAAGGAAATTACATAACAAGAGAGAATGAAACTTGGAAAAGAAGAAGGAGCAGGACTAGACAATCTAATGATTGAACAAATGAATTTAATTTTTTCAAAACAAATGATGTGATAAAATTTTCTGATGGGTGCAGCTTTTGAATGTGAACTACAGTGACATTACATATGGAGACCAAGTTTATATTCTCTAAGAGAATTTAAAAAATGAAATATGCCCGCATCATTAATAAAGAATCTTCAATTACATCAAAGGTATTTATTAGACTCTGACACATCAAATACCCTGATAACATCCAGCGCCCTTTCACCCCAACCAGTAGCATCCCAGTACCCAGTTACAGAAACAGATTTAGGATGAGACCCTATTGAAATGATAAAAAAATTAAACTTAATTGTTTTTTGTTTTTTTGTTTTTTTTTTCATGATTATCAATGACAGGTGAAATTGATGATTTGGCAGCAACCATGCCTCAACTGAACCAGTACTTTTTGGGTGCCTTTCCAGCCGATGTCAAACAAATGTATGGGAATAAGAAAATGTTGTTGGATTTCGAACACTGATGAACAGAAAGGGTCAACAATAGACCACTTTATTCAAATCTGGCAACAAGCTATATGTTTTTGAGAGTTTTGGTAAAACTCCAGAATATTACAAAAGAGAATATTGGCACAACAAAGACTATAATTTCACAATTGAAAGAAAGAAACCTGTTCAGTCTTGACTAACTTTCACCTGTGGCACATGGTGTTTGTATTATTTGCATCTGAAATGTCAAGGCCAAAATGTTATTACCCAAAAGAAAACAATTTATTTTTACAAGAAAAATTAAATTTACTGTAAAAAGTGTAACAAGTCAATACATAAACAATATAATACAGCTTTTGTTAACATGAAAATGAAATACACTTCAGTCCTTTTGTAAGGAAATATTATTGTTAGGGTTCTTCAGATTGTTATGAAATACCAAATAATTATAAGTGCCCATGAAAACATCTGTAATTATTTTACAAAATTCTTGTTCATTTATTTTTTTATTGTGAAAAATCAAATGCAAATTTTGCTGGTTGCCTTTATTGTCAAACATCACCATGTACTTACTGTTACTCTTCGCTTGTCTTAATTTCCCTTTGCCATACAAAATATCCTGACTTATAAACATCTTGCTCATGTTCAAATGATGACAATATTTCATAGATAAACTATTCAATTTCAACAGATTTTCACGTGATTTTGTTGCGACCAGCATCAAATCATCCAGAATAAGAAGTGTACTTCCCCCAAGTAATTCTGGAATTTTGTTCGAAGAAGGAATGTCTTTCTCACATGTGATAAATCTCAACAATTCTAACATCTCCATTTTTTTATGTTGTTATAAATTGATTGATAATCAGGCCTGTGCAAGTAAATGATCTTTCAGGGTACCGGTAAAATCATTCTCTCAACGTTTTCAATTACACAATATATCCAATAAGTTTTTCCATATCAACTTGGTCCACAAATGGGTGTCAAAATGGAATTGTGACATTATAAATGTTGTTTATCTGAAACAAAACCAAATGGTACTGTTGTAAAATCATCTAACACAACTTGTTTGTCAAAAATATATCAAAACTTTTTCGTTTTCTGTTTCCGCATACACCACTTTTTATTAAACCTGTATTTTATGTTCATTATTATCAATGCAATTTTTAATTTCAGCACCACCATCAACAACAGTTGTTTTACAGCCATTTTCCCTGCTTATGCAGGGGTTGGCCAGCAGCTCTACCCAGCAGCCCCCTCAACCACCTGGCTTCATGTCATCCTTGGCCTTCCCTTTCTTCTCTTACCTTCCACCTCAAACTACATTGTCTTTCTCACCCAATCATCATCATCCTTCTGCAGCACATGTCCCAACCATCTTAACCCGTTCCCTTTCACAGCATCAGACACTGACTCAATTCCCATTCTTTCCCTCAGCAATACAACTGTACATCCATCTCACCATCATCTCTGTACATTACAATCTCCCACTCTGCTCTACTGTCATGGCCCATGTTTTACTTCCATATATCATAGCACTCCTAACACACGTACAGCTTCCCCTTCAGCTTAAGTGACGCGGCCTTGCCATGGATGCAGAATTTGCTCCTCCACCCCCATCCAGCATATCACCCAGGTAACAAAACTTTCCAACATTCTATAAGTGAACCCCATTTCCCAGGTCCAAGCTCTCCACATTCCTATCTTCCTCGTTACCAGCTCTTTCACATGTCTTGCACACAAATGTATCCTCAGCTGTAACCAGAAAGCCCTTCACACCTGAGCATTGCTTGTGTACCCAGGTAGTAATTGCAAGTCTACTACTTCAGGGATTGTCGACCCTGGCTATATGAGACCCAAGTTCAACTGGCTCCGGTTGATAGCACTCAGTATGGGCCTGACAGAAAAGGTTGGCGCTAGGAAAGGCATCCGACCTCAAAACCATTCAATATGGCAGTCAAAAAACTTTTAGCAGCACCCTTTAAACAAAATCCTTTTATGTGAATCATTTTGCGATTTTTATTTATTTTAAACGAATAACATGTGGGTCCTGTTGAACAAAATTCCACAATCCATTCGTCAATTGCCCCAAGTAATTACCAAATTCAATTTGTTCTTGCTCCTCCTGAGAAGAATAAATTACAGAATCTGTGTCATAATACAATACCCTTTCTTGCAATTTATTAAGCAATTAAAATAAGCATAACTGCACATAACTGATAACAAAACTAGCGATGATCACATTTCCAGTTTTCAACAGGGTTACAAATTCATGTTTTTGTGATAAAGTCACTCTGAGTACAGTTATCGTGTAATGTTCGTTATTAAATAAACTTAATTGTTCACAATCATTTAAAAATTTTACAGTGGAATTATTTTCGTTCTGACTGAGCTTACCTCAAGGAGAATTTAATATGGCTTTGGCTATTGCTTGCAAACCGAGATTCCTCGATAAATTTTCTGTATCCAGTTGAATACCCTCATTGTCCAAACAATCCCTAATAAATTCATCGATCAATTGTTCGTTAACTGTACCACCAAGATTTAAACAATCTGAAGGAACACTGCTTGCCTCTTGTTTGATTTTCAAAAATGTATTAACATACTCCATAAAAATTTTTGATTTCCTTTTAAAATCATAAACCGCATAAATTTTGTAACCATGTTCAAGTGCCTTTTGAATGTTGATGCTTGTCCATGTTTCTTGCAAACATCTTGTATCCTCAGAATGATCACATTAAGATTGCACAAGACTGACATAAAAAATAAATTTATCTTTAATTCTCAAAGGTAGGATTGTAAATAACAATTTATTCAGGGGTAATACTTTACACTTAATTAATCCAAAGACTAATGAAACATTCAAATTATCACATTCTTCACCCACGTACATGTCAGGATGACCACCGGGAAAATTTAACACTTTTTGAACATATGGCTACAAAGAAGTGAAATTGACATAACGATACTTCTGCTTGTCATCACCAGACTTGTTCTCCAACTGAACAAAGCATCTCAAGGTTTTAATGGCAAGATATGAAATAGTTTTTTTCTTTTTTCTGCAATTTCTTTCCATGCTAATTGAAAGCACTTGTGAAACTCACTTTCCCACGTTTCAACTACTTTGTACCCCAAAGCAATCGATTCAGACATAACACAATTGTTTTTTTTTTTGAAACAAGTTCTTGAATTTGTTGTCAAAACTTCTTTGTATTCCACTGGGTCATAACATTTTGGACATCTGTGAAATTGATGTGAACATTTTTTATCAGAATCAAAACTGTCAATGTAATGACAGTTAATTTTCTTCTCACCCCACCTAGTTCATTTTTTAATGGCGGTTAGTTCAAAATTTTTACCGATTTTGTCCATCCATATCATCACAATCATGCTTTGATCAACCTGATTTTGATAACCAAGAGTGGGTAGACTACCAACAGTGTATTTTTTTTTCAAGTATTTTGTCTGATATGTTTTCAATGCAAGACAGGCAATTGTCATGCAAGTTTTATCATAAAAGGGCCGAATTTTCGCCAAATCGAAAATCATGTTTGAAAACTTCACAGCACATTTCCTCAAAATTGTCACATCCATTGCACAATAATAATGCAATTGTTCACAAAATACATAAGTTTTTCCTCTACAGGTCTCATACCATTGTTCAAATTTTCAAATCAATATAATCCCAACTTACAATATCCCCCACATAATTAATGTCAGTAAATAGATAAGGATGATACCCCTTTTCTACATTGTTCATGCACATACACTTTGGTAAATCACTTAATTTGGTTTGAAAAAGCAGATAACTGTCCAACACCCTAATTGAACCATAACCTAACATAATTTTGTTGCCTGTCAATACAGTGTAAGGTAGCTTAGAAGAATTTCACTCCAACAATCATGTCAAAATGTGCCCCATTGTGAGCAACCCACACTGAATTGGCTTGTTGAAATAAAAATTCACAAAAAGTGTCAATCAAATGACTCTCAAATACAAATTGTCTATCCCACAACACTCAACACTTTCAACCACTCTATTACTGTCAGTTTTAGTTTCAAAATCAAAAAAAAAAAATTAGGAAAATCATCTTTGTCCTTTTATTCCAGTTGCTTCATAAAACAATGTGGTACCTTTGCATATGTTTTGCAATGGTTGCAAAGTTTGCCATTTTGACCAAAAAAAATTGCAACCACACTTTTGCACTTTCCACAATACTTACACTGCATCTGAAGTTATTATACAAGAGTGGTATTTTGAAATATATTTGTATGCGTTTTCCAAAACCTCATAGCAATCACCCATATAATAAACCAATATATAAACAATTACTAGCAGTATATTTACATACATGTTACACAAAGTGGTCCAAATCATTTCCAAAATAGCCAACTGATTAGAAAAGCAGTGTCTGAAGTTATTATGCAAGTGTGATAACACTGCTAATGCTGCTGTAATGCTGTCTATCTCTCACTTAAAAAGGCAACAGGGGCAAAAAGAAAGATTTATCAGCAACTGAGAAAAGGGAAAACAGCATTAGAAATTTCAAAGATATTATGAAGAGACCATTGAACAGTTAAGAATGCAATGGAAGAAGCAAATGAAAAGGATTTAGGAACATTAGCGACAGAGAAATGAAAATTTAAGCAAATTCTAACAAAGCATCCGCTACCAAGTAGCATGGAAGTGTTTGACAGGAGTGAAACATGATAAAAGGTGAAGAATCCTTTGAACAATGAGCACAGTCAAGAAATTAGTTAGTAGACCTCCTCTCAAAACACATGCACAACCATTTGAACTGGGCCAGGGAAAACTTGAAAACTGACTTTAGTAAAGTGATTTTTACTGATGAATCAAGGGTGACTCTGGATGGTCAGGATGATTGGTCTGAAGGGTGGGTTCTCTGTTATAAGGAAGCTCCGAGTCTGAGGAAACAACGGGGAGGTGGTGAAATTATGATATGGGCAGAGGTTGTTAATGACAAAGTAATTGGGCCATTCAAAGTTGATAAAGGAGTGAAGCTAAACAGTGATAACTATTGCACATTCTTTAAATGGTACAAAGCTCAAATTTAAGAAGGACTGTGTCTTCATGCAAGACAATGCCCACTCTCATGCATTATGAAGTACTTATGACTTTTTACCTCGAAAGGGGTTCACAGGGAGTAAATTAATGACATGGCCATTGTCCTCTCCTGATCTAAATCTAATTGAAAACATGTGGGCACTGGTAAAGAGAGAACCGTATAGTGGTGGCAAACAGTACAGAAACCAGTCGGAGTTGTGGGAGGCAATTAAAAAAGCAACTTGAGCAATAAAGCATGAAACAGTGAAGTCTCTCACAAATTCAATGGATGATCAACTTACTTAAATAATTGATAAAAAAGGTAGAGATATTAACATGTAAAATTATTCCATTGTTTGATGTTTGGAAATAAAAAGAATGTTAAATTGGTTTCTGGTAGTAAATATTCCATTAACATCACTGAAGCTCAATGTTTGGTCAGGCAAATTCCTATTTGCATACCTTCAGACACTTCACTTTATAAATTTTTGTTATAAATACTGTAGCAGGGCCCAAATCAACTGAAATACAAGTGAAGATAGTTTATTGGATATCACTTTATTATATGTGTGATTGCTATGAGGTTTTGCAAAATGTGTAATACTGGCATGGTGGAGTTTTCGTCTTTTTATTTACACTGGTTATTTTGTTCATAGCATGTTTGATCATAAAACAAAATGTTACATAAAGAACATTTCAATGGTCTTTCCATTTTCTTATATGGTGAAACATTTAAAACAAGTGTTATAGGCTATACAAACATGCAATTTCATACACTTAGCACAAAAGTTATTGCTACAACTGAACATGAATTGTCTAAAATTTAAGATGAGATTGTAATACTTGTTTAGCCATAAACCAATTACTTTATTAGTTAATCGGATAACATTCCCGATTTTGTCTGTTCACGAGTCATAGACAATAGTGTCATTATGTTCTGACGAAAATGCAACCACATCAAATCCCATTTTACATAAAAATTTTTATGAAAGTTTGAAAAATCCCTCCTGTAAACTCTCCCAGCCAATACACCGGCTTCACTGTACACTTTCCTGATTTGCTCAGGTGAAATTACATCACCAATCTTCTTTCCCTTAGCTAATTATTGACTAATTTAACTATCTTTATCATTCATTTTGGTTCCAATGGACGAAGCAAGAATTTGGAACAGTCTTATCTAACTGTTAATAATTAATTGAGAAACTTCCTAATTTCACTCTTCTACCATACTTATTCACATCCTCATTAAACCCTGCAGGTCTAACACCACCATAAGATTCATTTTCCTCCCCAATATTCTTATAGGCACATCTTCGCTCAACTCCACGATTGGCATCCCTATGTATGGGATGTTTTAGTGGGGTAAGTTGTAATTATGAATGTGGTCAATCACCCCTTACACAATATTTCTTCCTTAGTGCTTTGCATAAACTTTTCCAACTTGTCAATGAACATATCTAAGTACAGAGGTGGAAAAAGGTGTCCTCGGGAACTTATTGAAAAATATTCATACATGATCATCATGATTGAGACCAAAACTCTTCACATGTTTCCAATATTTTATCAACCATCTCTATTTCATTTCCTAATCTGGTTACCAGTTCATAAGTCATACAATTTATTTAAAATTTAAAAAAAAATAAATACAGAACTTTATTCAACCCTGTAACTCATTTTGTATTTGTTTTAACAATTATTTTTTTTCTGAATTTTATTTTACTCATCTTGCTTCTACTTCTTTCAAAACACCACAATATTGTGTTTATTATTTTTTTGATCTCCCTTTATAAGAATCACACTCGTAAGAGACAGTGTTCAAGTTAGCATCCAGATGAAAAACACATATAACATTTAATTTCAAGAAAGGACTTTTTCCAATGAAGTCCATGGCAAATTATCACTTCAATATCGAAATATGTATTTTTAAAAATCAAGAAAAAAAAAATCAAAGGTCCATCCCTATGCCAATTTTCAAGATAATGATCCTTGTGTGGTATTTTTCCCTTATTTATTTAGAAAAAAGAATTTGAGACTGGAAATAAAAGCACAAATAGCATCAACATTATTTCACATACGGCAGAATTACTCAGAGAATGCTTGAAGTGGTTAAAGTATGACGTTAAATCTTTGCCTTCTCCTGTAGAAAAAAAAAAATATTATTGATAATCATAAAACAGAATATGCTTGAATCAAAACATACCATAATTGTAGTTAAGAAATCTATTGTTTTATTTTCACTGCATCTAAGAACAAAAACGATTTGCTTGTCAGGAAATAAAAGCCAACAAGATAGTAGTGAAATATCTTTTTTGTTCTTCTTACCTATTTTACTCCTTTTTGCAAATCTGTACTGACATAAGTCTCCAAGCACTATCGCAATTGACATTATTACTATATACAGTATATATTGTGAAATTTGAAACATGGCCCATGCCTAGAAGATGAAGAAGAGACCAACAATCAATTTAAAATGTTCAATGCAAAAGCAATGCTCTAAAAGGTGAACATTGTAGAAAACAAGTAGAACAAAAAAATCCTGGATTCATCTAAGAAAGGAAAATAACTTATGAATGAAACAATCGACAATCCCAAATGCTGGATTAGGATTATTAACTTACAAAAATATTTTAAATGAAAAACAGATCATCAGTCATTACACCAGATGGAAAGTAAGCAAACAAGCAATCAATGAAAAATACAGTGACAAAATAGCTTGCTATGCAATTTGCAATGGGAATAAACCTGATAATCATTGTATTGATGCCAATCACACAACCAACAGCATGTTAAGATATGTCAATGATGCTGGAGACCCTTGTTTAAATAACCTGAAATTTAGACAAAGAACAAGTGGGTGGGGACATTGTGTTTTTTCTGTAATAGGAAAAAGAATTGTTTTCCAAATACAGAGATTATTGGGCAGGTGGTGGTGATGAACAATCTGGAATAATACCTTCTGGAATTATGAATGAATTCCACAGGTAATAAACACATGACACATAGCAAGGTCAAGTATGTCTTATTGCAAAAAAATTATTTAGTAGAAAAGTAAAGTTCCAGTTGAACAATTCACGTCAACAATAAACCTGGTCACTTCATTACAAATCAGGCATAAAGTAGGTTATTTCTGTCAAAAAATGCTTATAGACAAATGGAATGGATTATTTTTATAACAATGTTTCTGGTGAAGTTCATACACCAGAAATATTTTCCAGCTCTCACATTGACATAAATAAGAAAAGAATAATCAAAGATATGACAATCCAATTAAAAAATTACCTTACCTATGAACAAGACTGTGAATTTGTGAGATTCAGCTTAATCAAAGTTAACCATCACAATTATATAAACACTTGTAATTATACAAGATGGAATATTAACCATGAAAAAAAACTTCAACAAACTTGGAATACAAACTTAATGCCAAAGAATATACACTCATACTTCCTGATTATTGGATCGAGTCATGGAGCTCAGATGGATACTTTAATACCTCATATAAATTAGTCATACAAACCACTGAGCCTTTCATTGAGTTCACTGTCTTTGGAACTTATGAACTCAACGTTTAAAAATCCAGAGAAAATGAGAGAATATATTGTTCTTTCACCTCATAAAAAGACGTTCAGGAAGAAGAAAAACAAAGAGGAAAAGGATGGTCACAACTTGCACTGTAGAAGTAAACAACCATTTATCTGATTTCGTATATACAACATGCAAATGTATATAGACCCTTTCAAAATTGTTTCATAGACCACATTCAATATAAATCTTGGAAAATTTGTCATATCTGACTGTTTTAAAAATAAAATATAGCCTATTGGGATCCATTCATAATAATGTAGGTGGCAAATCGTGTTAGGAATAAGACCATCAAAAGGAATAAAATCCAACATGACTTTTTCCAGAATACCAGTCATCTACGACATTACAGATAGAAATATGGTAATCATATTAAAAAATCTGAGTGTAAAATTTGTCTATAAATTTTTACTCACCTCAACAAAGTTCAAAACTGGGGGTCACAGAAGATTAATCATGTAACAACACAAAGCAAGATTACCACCGTGTCCAAGATACTCAAAACAAAATATCTAAATATAATTCGATTATCACCCAAAACCAGATAAACATTTTAAATTCAAAAAAAAAAATGGTAAGACGATACAAAAGGTGCTATTGAGGTCATGGGTCAATGTGGGAAAGGAATTGTGGTGGGGTCAACTTTCAAAAGTAATAAATGTCAAAGGAACCTTCTAAAAATATATAATCTGGATGAACATATTTTTCCAATTAACTAACTGTTATTAAAATCAAAAAATATATAAACACTGCAACATGTTAAAAATCTGGCATGTCAGAACATTCTAATCAGGTCAGCAATGTGTAAAGAAAGAGACTGGTATAAGAGGTTGTCATCACAATGTTTAAAGTGCCTTCATCATGGTTGGGGAATCCATATATTTGAGATATTTAGACCGTACTGAGAAAATTTGTAATATATCTTCTAAGGCGAAAATTTCACCTTTATGGACTTTTTTACAGTTAAATTTGGCTATTTTGGCCTCTGACCATGTGACAAAAAAACTGGAACTAGTTGCCAGGAGTGATGTCAATTCAGGGAGATGCTAAAGACTGTTTCAGGACATTTACATAAGGAATACTTGCCAAACTGCAGAATATGTCGTTTTTTCCACAGCATTGTTGTATAATTCACAATGTCATGTAACTCCTCCAATGCAAATGACAGCCACAATTACTCAGATATGAACTATATTTGTGGACTAGTGATGGAGGTCGAAGATAATGCAAACATGTCTTCCACAGACTCTTTCACAAATAAGCATGAATGATTTTTCAAGACTTATCAAGACAAGCCAATGGCCGATGTAGATTGGATTTCAAAGTATAATGAGCAAAGATGACCTGAAGAAGATAAATTGCAAATGCAACAAATTTGCTTGGAAGGATGCAATAAGGTCAAAAGTAGGGTTGTTTACTGACTGCTGGAGTATTTTCAAAATCTGTATTTATGGGTTTAAGTGTATTCATTGCAGCACACAACTGGTTCTGAATGCGAAGAAGGTCAGTGTTAAAAATCAAAGTGTATTTGTGTACACTTGATGTGGATAAACATGAAATGCCTTCCATAAAGTCATGGTTAAAAAACAAGGAACATGTTTGGTTCAAGCATAGCCTAGAGCATTTTAACGTTCTAATGGAAGACTACAAACTTTGTGATTTGGTCTTCCAAGGAAGAAGGTGGGAGCATCTTTTCTTGATGGGATTATGTATAATGGAAGATGCCCACATGCATCTGGAGGCAAAGCTACAAGGACACAGAATGGTAAGACTATGCATGTATTTAATGATGAACATCTATGACTACAGCATGAATAGGCTAGAAAAGTAGGTAAAATGCACTTAGTACCATTGACTTAACCATGTCAAACACTCAACAGCCTGATTAAATCGTTCAAATCAGCACCAATATTAAATAGATTGTCTAAATTTTTTACATAAAATTAAGTGTTTTGTGGTAGTATCAATTGGAGTTGCATAATAATTTTTCAATAAAGCAATTAACAAGTTTCTGACTCGTCCATTTCCATCATGAAATGGGTGAATCCATGAATAGCCACATTCTTCTGATGAATGTTCTTGCCAAAGAACACATTCAGATCACTCAAAGGCTTCAATGCAACCTGGGTTAACACCCCAGTGATCTCCAACCTTATGCATATTCTTGCTATGTTTGATTGTTATGTGTCATAGTAAAACACATACAGGTCAGGCAATCGATTGTCCAATCCAAAACTTTCAAACCTCTGCATCTTCCATTCGATTGTAAACCAGGAGGACAGCTGGGGCACTCCATGCAGAGGATCTCTTTTCTATCATTATTCTTACAAACTCCAAATAGTCCTCTATGGAAACAGCGGGCATCAGAAAAGTTCTCTTCAGCTGATACTAAGTTTATAAGGAACATAAGTATTACTGACAACATCAATAGCTTCAACATGGCTTCTTTCACACTTGAAGTCATTAAGTCTAATGTAAATTGTTATAATCAACAACACATATACATGCTTTTATAATATTGCAATCACACTTCTGTTCACATGTACTTGCTTGATAATAATTTCCTAACATGATTATCATCACCATCTATTTTTAAACAAACTCAATCAAAATAACGTTTTTCCCACATAATCTTGGGGAAATATTTCTTGCATATCTTCCTGTGGAAATACAACCAAGAAATACTTTGCTCTTGTTCAATTATACAATTTCAACAACAATTGAAAATCATGTGATGTTCAACAAACTTCATTAATTTTAATGGAACATTAATACAAATATGACAAATCTAAAAAATTCACTGTAATAGTCTCCATATCCATGGGGTCACTGTCATCTTCTCCAACAGGTAAATAACTTCCTTGGGAAGTAGAAAGAGAAAAAGAACCCATCATAAAATGATAACATCACCCTCAAAAAAATCACCAAATCAAAGCTTAGACAGTTAATCAATAATAAGTGTAACACATTCATCATTACAAAGCTTTTTATATATTGTCAAAATACTCACATGGTCATGATTATAAGAACACAGATCAATACTAATTTTCACTTCATTCCTTAAATTTCTACAGACCAAACTAATCATTTCAAAAGATTTGCAAAATACCATCATATTTCCAATTTGTATATATACTTTTCCCAAGTTTTATGAAAAAAAAAAAACTTTTAAGATGTGACTCTGTACACTTGATGGGTTTCACATTAACTTCGTGTGGACATGAAGCAGACAATGCTTCTTTTGAGGAGGACTCTTCTTTAAACACCATATATAACCATTGACTTTAATTCCCCTCAGTTCCTTTACAGCGACCAACACACACAAAGGTGTATCCTTCAAACAAGAACTATTAGAACCAACAGTCCTTAAAATAGTGATGTCAGATGAATAAGAAGATTGTGCTTCCTCGATTTTATAATAATTTCTAGATAACAAAGTATTTGAAAACATATCCTTTTAAAATAAATTTATATACTTAACATTAAACAACTGTGTAAAAGGAGATTCTATATGATTCTCTTTACCCAAAAAGCAAAATCTGATATACAGTAAATAATCCATGCAACTTATACTCATCATCCATACGTAATAACCCTCTTTTGGAAATAACATCACATCTTGCTCTTGCTTTTTCCATATCAATCATCCATGAATTGATTTCCTCTTCATCCCATTGCATGTACGCTTTATAAAAAAATTGAAAACCAACATCCCAAAAACTTTTAATAAGCTCATGAACACTCAAACTTCCATTCCGTTGAATTTTGATATCAATATACTCCTGATCCATATCGCCAACAGGATAAGAGGCCATAATGAACTGAATTGCACTAAAATTCCCACCCAATCGATTATGATGCAAATGGAATACTCATTTCATCAAATACAATCTCGAATATAAATTCAAAGATGAATTTGCACCTATTGTTTAGCATTTGTCAAAAGTATAACCTCTAACTTTATTTCAACTGCACATCTTTTATATACTTACTAAAATTAACATAAATTATCATGCTACTACCAACACCTTTCCCTTTCTAAAAAAAAAAGTCTTATCAAAATAAATTCCTTTCAAGATGAAGGTCAAATGTTAAATTAACCTAAATATACATTAACATAAATTGGCGTCCATTACTCTACATATTAACTTAATAGTGGTTAAAATTTAACCTACGCGGCATTCTTCAAATTCTTGTTGAGCGACGAGGTTGCACTTCTACTTCTTTGCCTGTCTCCATAGCTGGCAATTTCAAGTTTAGTTCTTCAAGCAATATTGGACTTTGGGTCTCAGCTCTTTCGTTCGAAGTTTCCTCCTTTAATACTGTTGGTTAATCTTCAATCATTGGTTCATCATCCAACTTCACATCATATCAACTTATAGGTTCCATCGTCGCCTTTCTTATCTGTCTAAGGTTTCATCGAACATAACCCATTTGAGTTTGTACTACACAGGACTGAGGTGCTGGGGTTTTAATCACTTCACCATACATCCATGGCTTATGCTTATTGGCTGGGTTGGGCTTTACAAACACTTTCTCTCCCAGTGTAAACTCTTTTAACGGCGCTGAAACTTTCCAATTATAGTACGATTTAGACCGAGCTCTTCTTGCTATATCATCCAGCACCACTTTGTAGTGCACCTGCTTTGGCTGTAATTCTTTGGCTATCACTGGAATGATATCACACAGCTTTCTTGACATCAGCATTTGCACTGGAGAAAACGTATAATTCTGCTGTGGGGTATTTCTGTAGGCCAACAGGGCCAAGTACGGGTCTTCGTAATGAGATTTTTTCAAGATGTTCTTTGCCACCTTTACAGCTGCTTCGGCCTTTCCATTTCCTCAACTATGGTAGGGTGACGACTCTATCATCATAAATCCATATTCCTTGGTGAATTGAGTATACTCAAAATTGTCAAACTGCAGTCCATTATCACTCACACATTCCTGTAGAATGCCAAATCTTGCAAAATTCTTTTTCATGGCTCTTATCACTGTTTTGGCATGAGTATTCATTGATGAGTCTAACTCAAAGAAATCACTATAATGATCAATGGTGACAAGATAACTCTTTCCATCAAGACAGAATAGATCAATGCTGATTTTCTGCTATGGTAATACAGGAATATAATGTGATTTCATAGGTTCTGCAGGTCTTTGAGCCAAATATTGGGCGCACGTGCCACATGCTTGGCATGTATCGTGGATGGCTGCTTGCATTCCTGGCCAAAACATAGCCTCTCTTGCTCTTCGGATACTGCTCTCTGGTCCTTGATGTGCCTGATGTATTTTTCCGAGCATTTCTGATCTTAACGATGTAGGAATAATCACCTGATGTGCCTTGACCAAGACTCCATCATAGGTCGAAATTTCGTCTCGAGTTCTCCAGGTACGGCAGACCTCTCAGGAGGCCACCCTCTCACCACTATCTCAAGTAAGGCTTTCAATACTGGATCATTCATCGTCTCTTTTTGCAGTCTCTGAAATGTCTCGGATGTTAATGCTGTAGGTTGCAGATCCATGGATGCCAGCTCAATACAGAAAACATCCCATTCCTGTGTCCTGGCTTCGGTGGGTTTCGATAATGATGCTCTAGACAAAGTGTCAGCTGTATGTATTTCCTTACCTTTCTTATACTGAACTGTAAAATTATATTGCTGTAATTTCAACATCATCCTTTGTAGTCGTTGGGGTGCTTTACACGAAGGTTTCTTGAAAATTGTCTCTAATGGTGGATGATAATGTTGTTTTTTCCGAAAAGATATTGATGCCACTTGTTCATGCATGTTACTATTGCCAAACGTTCCTTTTCTATTTGAGCATAATTCCTCTCTGTAGAATTCAGTGTGTGAGATCTGAAATACATAGGTTTTCCATCTTATAATAGAGCACCTCCGATTGTGTTTTATGAGGCGTCAACTTGCAATATAACTGGCTTTTTCACATGGTAATACTGTAGAGTAGATTGGGAAGCAATAAGCTCCTTAGCTGTTTGGAAAGCATCCTCTTGTGCATTAGACCAAATGAATTCTGTATCTTCCTTTGTTAGCTCTCTAATTGGATGAACCATCTCACTCAGTTTCGGAGTAAATTTGGATAAATACTGGCACATACCCAAGAAGTGCTATACTCCCGCTTTGTTGGTAGGTCTAGGCATCTCTCTAACAGCTACAACTTTAGATGGATCCGGAGATACTCCCTTATCTGTAAGTTTGTGTCCCATGAACATAACTGAGTTGGACTTGAACTGGATCTTTTTTCTGGACAACTGCAGGCCCAACCTACTGCATTTGTCTAACAATGCAATCAAATTTTTGTCATGATCTTTATCAGCTTCCTCTTTAGTATCTCCACAGCTAAATATGCAAATGTCTTCAGCAATGTTGATCACCCCTTTTAGACCCTTTAAGAACTCATGCTGTCTTCATTGATATTCCTCCAATCCTAAGAAAATACCAAATGGCATACGTGTATACCGGTATTGACCATTCAGACCTTGAAATGGCGTAAGAAATGAAGACGTCTCATCCAACTCGATGGTATGAAAAGCTTCAGATACATCAACTATTGTGAAAACTTTGGCGTTTGTGAGCAATGGGAATTTTTCTTCTATAGTTGGTATGGTGTAAACTGGTCTCTTGATCGCTCTGTTGATGGTCTGGCTCGGATCAATCCAAATTCTGATCTTTCCATCTGGTTTTTCTTTAACAAGCATGTTGGAAAGCCAGTCTGTTGGCTGAGACACAGGTGTTATGGTTCCTTCTTCACACAGCCTCTTTAATTCTTCGTTTACTTTATCCAATTTTGCAATTGGAATGCGTCGTGTAGGGGCACGTATTGGTTCTCCAAGTGACTTGCCTCTTCCTGCCTTGAACACATTTTCATAACACCGTAAGACTATTTCTTTCGTTGATTGGCCAAAAGGAGGACGTTTGACTTGTTTACTCACCTTCTCCACGGTATGCACTTCATCTGCATAGATCTTTAGATAGGCAAAAGCTTGCGCATCTCGGCCGCACAGTAGAGGTGGCTTTTCTGGAGGCACATCAACGATGAGGATATCTACTAATTGGATCTTTCCTGCTACCTCGCAACACACTGTTATCTGTCCCTTCGGTTCAATGGTCTGATTTCCATATGTTTGCACAATCACTTTGGTCTTGCTATCTTGCATTTGGGAAACAATTTCTTTAACATACTCTCAGGAATAGTGTTACACGTCCATGCAGAGTCAATCTGTGCTTTCATTATTCTTTCTCTGTCCCCCTCTATTAGCTTTAGATGGGCGAAAAACTTTTTTCCTTGTACTTCCTCACCAAATTTGTCTTGGACTTGATGGAACTGTTGTTGTTGTTGTTGCCCTTCTCTACTTACTACACCCTTCTTACATGCCCAAGCAAAGTGACCAGGCGTTCCACATTTATTACATTTCCTTCTGTATGCGGGACAATGTTGCTGACATGGCTGCCGATGAATACCCAAACACCAAAAACAAGGTGGCATAGGTGGTCTTTGTTTTTCATCACGGTCTGCTCCTCTCCTTGCTTGTACTTCGACCTTGTTGTTGTAATTTACTTGTTGTTCTGATCCTCGGGCTGTTTTCATCAACTCGTTAGTAAATGATGTTGCTTCGAAGGCTTTGGCCACTTCTATGACTTCTTGAAGAGTTACCTTCACTTGAGTCCCATTTCGATGTCTGTGACCTTTACAAATCAGTTTAACGTGTAGTTGTTCAGACACGAGTCCAGCAATAAGTTGGTCTCACATCAATTCATCGGCATATTCATCGTATTCACATTGTGCTCCTCAATTTGGTACTCGAGATTCACAAACACCAATGGACTAATTTTCTTGCCGAAACAGACGAAGGAATTTCTGTCTCTCCCCTGAGACGCCAATGCTTGCTCCATAATATTCTTTGAGGGCTTGGATAACTCGATGAGGCTTCTTCATGTCTGTTTCATTGAGCCCTAAACTGTATTTGTATACCATTCTTACGGCCAGAGGAAGCGATGCCCTTAGACATGCCATCGCCTTATCCCTATTTGTCCACTTTTGCTCTGCCGTTTCTTTCGAGCCATCATACCAATTGTTCATAGTAGAATAGTCTATGAAATCTTCTACATAGACTTCCATGTTGTTCTTTTCGTTGCCCGTTGTCTTGAATATGAGGAACGGCAAGGTTGCAGTAGTCGTCTCTATGGCTATATATTTCTCAAATCGGTATTTTCAAGCCAAACATCCCACTCTTGACACCCTGTTTAGCATTTGTCAAAAGCATAACCTCTAACTTTATTTCAACTGCACATCTTTTGTATACTTACTAAAATTAACGTAAATATAAATTAACATAAATTGTCATGCTACTACCAACACTATAAGGCAATAAAAGAATAATTCATCACCATCATCAATAACAAAAAACAAACAAAAATTAATGAAGAGATAAATTTATTTTAATAACAAATACATACATACATTAAATATTCATTTCATAAGTAAACAAAATACATATTTTCACAACATTCGTTATATAAACAAACTGATAAATTCTGACAATTCCAGTCCTATTCCTAAGTATTATCTCTAAAAGTTTGCCACATCCCTTAAATGAAAAAAGCATAAAAGGTTCAATGTTTGTCTTCTTCTTCTACATCCTCCATGTAAATTTAAAAATTGATCGAACAATACCCCAATCCATTCCACTCATTCTCTTTCTCTTCTAATTAAACCACCACATCCTCGACTTCTACATCTTTTCACACGTCTTGGCAGTATTTTCCCTATTTTATTCTTCAATAAATATTACAAACAATAATGGAAACAATCGGTAAGAAAATCAGTGATCAATTATTTAAAAAAAAAAAAAACATACCCATTAATTATATAACAAATTCAAGTTCATGTCATCTTCAGCAATCCTACACACCAAGATATTGTATATTCTACAAAAGTCAAGTCAAGGTATAAACTCAATGTACAATTTACATCACGTAACTCCTTACACCTTAAAAAAGTATCAATGTTCCCTGCTTGAAACATCAAACATGTAGAATTACTTAGATTTTTAATACTATACTCACACATCGTACTTCTCTTTCCTAATAGGTCAATCGCAAAAATGATCAAAGTACTCCTCATATGCTATATAAAACTATACAACAATGAAAACAAACCACACCAGAAAGATCCATAATTTTTCCCCATCACGTTTTCATTGAATACGTCAACTTAAAATACCAATCATTCTTAGAGAAGTGTGATTATCTCTTCAAACAAACACCAAATCGAACACACATAGTTCTCAATTTTCGATTTGAAAGCAGTTCACTAATTCCAATTAAACATTGACATTTTCTCTAAGTCTAACAAATATTATTACACAAACATGAACCCAACTCATCAATATCAGCAGCAGCAGTATGATAATATTCCATCATAATAGCCAACCAAACATCAAGTGTTAACTCCTCTTTTGCATGAAACCCATTACCCATTAACATTTTAAATTCTTCACTATTTTCCATTGCATGAGTTTTCTTTCTCGTTCTTTCAATTTATTTTTTATCACTGGACATCATCACAGAATTAAACAAAACTCTATTTATCAATATGTATAAACTAAACATGAGACTAATTATTTACATTTACATTTACAAGTACACATAGTGGGGGTCTAATAGAGAAATTGCCTGTATTTCTTGCACTAGACTGATGGGGACCATAATACATGTTAGGCATAATTCAAACAAAATTATAAATGGATATAAAACTATCTACATAATGTAAACTTGTATAAACACAAATATGTCTTTGTCCAAAATATATTTTTTTCCAATCCTGATCTTTTTTTTTTTTTTGAGAGAATTTTTAACCATACTTTCATATCACATGGCCAATGAGAACATTCAGAAAGTTAAATTTTCTTAACAACATACAATAAATCTTTTCCATATCAAGTGTAGGTGCTTCATCTATAATTGAACATTCTTTTTTTGGATGTACAGACCAACGTTCCACATACAGGCCTATTTGACATTCAAGTATATGTGTAAATGTTGTTCAAAAAGAATGTAGTAGGTCTATTTTGCAATGACAGCAAGCCACATCTTCCTAACCCTCTCCCTCCATATTTTTTTCAAATTCTCCCTACTGTAAAATGGCATGATTGGTTAATCAACTTGGTTCCCACTCTCCCACCTTGAAAAAGTGGTATTATATCCATTACTACTCACAGTATTGAATTATGATATTTCTACATCAATCAAGCAACTACTGATACAAATGTTGTTTTGAATTTAGCTATAAGTTTGTCACTATGGTTGATGTCTAATAGTTTGATATTGTTGAAAAATCCCATACCTGGTTATAACAATAACCTTAAAATAGCCACGCAGGATATGGTGTTTGGTTTAAACATTAATGAACGAAAAAAGGTTCATCAGGAATTAGCTTATCATCATTTACAACCTTTTGGTAAAAAAAAAAAAAAAAAACAACAGAATTCGAGAAACCACACTCTTGAAACATTGGGAAAACAAAAATGACTAACTACGGATAAAAATACAACAGTTTCAAAAGACAAAGTAAAACCAATCAACAACAAAGAATTAGTTCCAGTGTTAACAGTCTGTGGTATAATGGGGGCTGTAATAAGTAAATATATTGTATAGACGAAAAATAAGATAAACTTGAAGAGGACATGGTGGATAATTATCTAACATTATCTGGTGGTAAAATGAAGGGTATTTTGGATCTATCATACAACAGAATTTTGAATTTCCCAGCTGCAATTGATTCAACAGATAGAATAAATAATGATGTACTAGATGATGCATTCGAAATATATTAATGCCAGATGGTATCTTGTAAATTCAATCTACTTGCTTGAACTGAGACATTGAGACAGTGGTGGTTGGAGCTCATGTTTGTATCCAGATCCAACCAAATACCATACCATTGAAAATATTATTCACATTTTGAAACGAGATAAATTCAATGTTATAATACTCACTCTATCAATCAACACAGGAGTTTTTTGAGTTCTTCATGAAACAAGATATAAGAAGAGCATAGGTTAAAGTATCGGAAAACAAGTGAATAAATAACACCTTTTTTGTAAGTTATGGGGAAAAAAAATTGAAATTATTAAATATCCCAGTGAACATTGACTAATAATAAACTAATGTGAGGAAGGAACCATTGTTGTGACAAATACTGATGCCAAGAAAAGGCAGCATGTGGTCAGTTTCAACCTCACAAGTAAACTTAATGCAAGGAATGATGTGGTCTATTGACTTCAATAAAAGAAAAGAATCATCAACGTAACGTTTGTAATATGGAGGTTTAAAATGAGTCGACTGGATCTCTTAAACTCAGAGGCGGCGGAACAACATTTATTTTGGGGGGGCTAATTTTCAACTACGCAAAAGAAAAATATTAATTGAGTTTAGGGTATTAGGTATGAAACATCTCTTAATGCACATCTGAACATAAAAATAGTGCCCGGTTGTTTCGTATACATAAAGTCTAAATGGATTTTTCTTTGCATGTAGACAATCATTAACAAGATATATTAGCATAAGCCAAATGAAAACATTTATTGAAATGTAAGATAGCGGGGTTATTTCTAAAGGTTAGCAAGCCACAAAGGGTGAAGCCAAGGTTAGAATTTTAGAATTCATATACTATCTCTAGTTTGATTTTGAACATGCTGTAATGGTTATGCTTGATAACCTGGAAGTTTAGGCGTTTTTGTCTTTAAAATTGACCAAAGAAAGCTTTCCATTGACTATTCACTGTGATGAAATCCTTTGCAATTGCCTGTAGGTCAAGCTTTTCAACTTTTTCTTTGTATATAAACAGCAACATGATGTGATTTAGCCTTTTTTGTGTCATTCTTGATCGCAAGTAGTTCTTCAAAAGTCGAAGTGCAGAGAAAGTTCTTTCTGCAGTTGCAGACGACATTGGGATAGTCAGGTAAGCACATAACAGTCAGTCGACTTTGCTGAACATAGTTTTAGAGAAGTTTCCTGTATTCATCACATCACAGAGAGTGTTCGTTGACGTGATATTGTTCATTGAAGTGATATTGTTCGTTAGCTGTCTTTATTAAATCTGGCAGCATTGCTAACTGAACTTTGAGACGCTCCATGTTTAAATCAGTGGAGTATTTCTCTATGAACTCTGCGGAAAGTTTAACAGGAATATCATTACACGATTTCAAAAGCACCTGCTCAATCTCGTTTATAATCTTTAGAGACTTCTGATCAAAACGCCTTTTGAGTTCAGAAGCAAGGAGATCTAGAACTTCAAAATATTGTTTTCAGTAGTAATCTTCTGGTGTTGCAAAACGATGATTAGCAGACCCACCATCCACTCTCCTCGGAATTCGTATGTGTCTAGGTATTGCTGGAGGGTCAGTATGGTCCTTTGCTTTGGCTATGGTTGCTTGGTAAAATGTACCAAACTGATCTTCAGATCTCTGCCGTTCGAGAAATTTGAGTGCGTTAGCAGCTGCAGAGGTGGCTTCTTGTGCATTTAGAGTACTGCTTTGCAATGTCTTTGAAAGTTCTTCCATTGTGCTGAAGACCATAAAGGATAGCTTCAAACCAAAGAATGTGCTAAATTTTTCCATCAGTGCCATAAAACCAGAAGATTTTTTCGATGTCTCGTCGGACGAATGTTTACCAACAATGTCTAATTCAGTATATATAACATCGTAGTTCTTGATTATAGCATCAAGAGCACCGGTACGCACCGTCCACCTAGTTGGGCAGAGAGGCTTTATTCCAGGTGTGTCATCATTCATCTCAGATTTCAAATTCTTAAAAAGTGCCAACCTTTTGGGTGAAGCACGAATAAGAGTAGCCAAATCTGATGCTAAGCTTAAGGCATCCTTAACACAATCACAATATCTAGTGCATTCTTGTAAGCACAGATTTAAGGAGTGAGCCAAGCAATGGATGTACACTGCTTTTGGTTCTTCCATAGCAATTCTTGTGGAAACTCCAGAAATGTGACCAGCCATGTTTGATGCTCCATCGTAGGCCTGACCACGGCACTGAGTCAGCTGCAGATTACAAAGTAACAGGACATCTTTAAGGGTAGAAGTAAGTGTTTTTGCATCAGTCATTTCTACTTCAACGAGACCAACCAAATCTTCATGAACTATGTAATGGTCATCAACCCATCTTAGGGAAACTGCTAGTTGCTCTGAGCCACTGATATCTCTCATTTTGTCAGCAATAAGAGCAAACCACTGAGCTTCCTGTATATCATGAAGAAGTTCCCACAGAATTCTATGGGCCATTAGCTGAATCAACTCATTGATGATGTCATGTGACTTATATGAACTATTATTTAACCATTCTTTCAGTACAGGAACATCTTCTGAGCGGCACTTTAAAATTTCTACAAGGTTACCCTCATCTTCTTTGTGTCCCCTAACGGCGGCCACTCCTTGTCACACTAGATATTTTAGGGATGACAATTGCTTCAATAATGCTTCCCTTTGTTCAGCTTGTTCTTCAGCATGATTGGTATTAAATTGAGCAGAAACGCTTGGTTGCTGGAGTGCTTGAAACTGGAACAATGCTTCTTGATGGCTATGACACTTCTCGTGTTCTCGAAGCCTCTGACTAGCTTTCTTCCAATTGTCAAACCCTTTTTTGATAAAGACTTCCTCACACTTTTGGCTGAATTTTAAATCTCTATGAGAGATGAATCGACAATAGAAGCAAAAAACTTTCTTCTGTGACACACAAAATGACAACCAGTTGTGCAGTTTGTACCACTCAGACCGAAAACAACGATTTTGACGCCCTTGACTTTTTCTTGTTATCTGTGCGTAATTCAAGTTAGGCTGGTAAGCTTGAGTTTGTTCAGGAAAGCAGCATTCGTTGTCACAGTTAGTTGCCTGGCTTGTAGCAGCATCAGTCATTTCCATTAAATAATTTGAACCCCTAGCAAAATTCAGTTTGATCTAGTTTCAATTGAATTTATTTCACAAAAAAAATTAAACAAGTTAGGTGAAATACAGTAATGACACCGGCTTTTTGCTTTGCCAAATTCTCAGTCTCAAAAGTTAAAACATAATGACATATTTACCTTGGATCGTCTTCGTCATTCTCAACCTCACTGTGAACGATTTCAGGATGACTTGAACTTGAAGTGTTGCCAGAAGAGGGTGGTTCTTGTTCGATAATTGAACAAGTACCACTTTCACTTTCTACAGTTAATGCATTGTTTTGCCTGTATTCAGAATTTTGGTTTTCTTCACGCCTTTGCCGCTTCCGTGGTAGAGGTGAAAAGAACTTAAACAGTTTTGACTGCTCCATTGATCACTATTTACTTTTATTAAAATTGTTTTAATATTCATGCAGTTTTTTTGCTTTTTTCTCACCCCACGTGGATTAGTTTAGAAGGATTATGGCTTGGTTTGGATAGGTAACGAAATTTATTGCTATCCTTAGATCTCTGAAATGCACTTTTACATGAATTATTTCCTCCAAATAAACAAATGCAATTTATGCAAGATGGTGGTCGGAAATTTCAAGATGTGAGACAATTTTAACCATCTTAACTCATGAATTTTTTATCATTGCTTCAGATTTAAAGGTAAAGATAGGTAAAAAAATCAATTTAAATACACTTTTTGCCTGCTCAAATCTTCAATGAACCACAATGTCTGTTATATTGTCTATTTTGTAATTTTATATTTTTCCAGTAAATATTTTGGGGGGGCTTAGCTCCCCCACTTTTACTTTTGGGGGGGCTGAAGCCCCCCTAGCCCCCCCCAGTTCCGCCGCCACTGCTTAAACTTGAACAATTTAATAATCTTTTGCATTCTGGTTCATGGCCAGGAATTTTATATGGGCCACCCAAGGTACATAAGCCAAATATTCCTTTATGTGGCATTCTATCTGCCATCAGAACTCATCCTTATAATCTAGCTAGGTTTCTTGTCACTCTCCTCCATCCAATATCTTCAGGCTTTATTTAATCAAAGACTCTTTCTCTTAATCTCAACACTAATTATTTGATAATGGCTAGTTTTGACATGAACTCCCTTTTCACTAATATACCAATTGATGAAACTATAAGCATCATCCTGGATCAATTATTTTCCACAACAACTTTTTCAAGAATCTTCTTAACTTCTCTGTTAAAAAACTGTCATTTTATCTTTAATGGCAACTTTTTTATCAGACTGAAGGTGTTGCTATTGGCTCGCCATTAGGTCCACTTTTTTCCAATATTTTTCTCTACCACCATGAACAAAAGTGGTTATATAATTGTTCAACTCGTTTTAAACCTGCATATTACAAATGTTATGTTGATGATTCTTTTATGTTATTCAAGTCAAAAGACCACATCATTCCTTTCCTTAATTTTCTTAATTCTCAACATCCTTGCATTAAGTTTACTTATGAGGTTCAAACTGACAATACACTGCCTTTTCTTGACATCAGTATTTGCCACAACAGTTTGTTGTAAGCCAACATTCACTGGGCTATTTACAAATTTTGAAAGTTTTTTTACCCATAACTTACAAAAAAGGTCTTATTTGTTCACTTGTTTTTCAATACTTTAACCTATGCTCTTCTTACATTTTGTTTCAAGAAGAACTTGAAAAACTCAGGAAGCTTTTAAATCTAGGTGGATATCCGGACCAATTTTTTGATCATTGTTTTACAACTTTCTTATACAAAATTTTTCATCCTCCAGTTAGAATTCTAACAGCACCTAAATTGTCACTTTCCCCAGTCTTACCCTATTCTGGTATTCATGGTTTTCAAATTCAACAAGTCATGAAATTATTCTCATCAGCCTTTCCCTACATTCATCTTCATGTTGTCTTCCAACCCACTTGTCGTATTTCTAACTTTTTTCATTTTAAAGACTGATTACCTTTAGACTGAGATTGTTTGTGATATATTAATATTCATGTGGATGGTGCCAGGAATCATATGTAGGCAAAACTTGCTGTTTATTTCACGTCAGAATCTCCAAACGTATGGGTATTTCGGCCTTCATGGGAAAGGCTCTCTCACACACAACACTCAAGTGTTCTAGCACATTATAAACAGACCGGTTATGATATTTATTTTGATGATTTTTCAATTTTATCTTCTGCTTTGTCTCAGTTAGATGTTCTCATATGAGAAAGCTTATTGATTTTAAACTAACCCCCTCTCTTAATGCTAACATTAGATCTTTTCCTTTGACCCTCTTAATTATTTTATTCTGCTCTGAAGATGTTAATTGCTTAGTAAAGAAACAGCAATAAAGTTCGTTTTTATATTATATTTCCATCATGGTTTTATTAAAAGCTATCTGCTGGGCCATTATATTCTTAACAAGATTTTGAAACTTTTGATAATAAAAAAATAGAATCTATAAATCAACCAACAAAAACTATCAACAACAGTAATAATGATTTAGTCACTGCATTAGTAATATCTGGTATTTCCAGGTATTTAATCAGTAAATATATTGTATAGTGTAATATAATCATGAGTTTATCCAACAGAGATGAAGAGGAGTTAAATAACTATTTACCCTTAAAGGTAGGTAAGCTGAGTGGTAATATAAATCTTTCATACAACAGAATTTTCCATTGTTTGGCTGCAATTGATTCAACAGATCCAGTAAGTAATGGTGTGCTTGATAATACATTGAAAAAATACATTAATTACATATCCTGTCTTGTAAATTAATTTTGAACACTTGAACCAAGACATCAAGATAGTGGTGGTTGGAACTCAAATTCATATCCAAATCTTATCAATTATCACATTATTGAAAATATTGTTCATATCTCCAAGGGAGATAAATTCAGCATTTTGGTATTTGCCATCACAATAGATACAGACAACCCTGTAAATTTTTATAAGGTTAAACTAGTTTATATGAATGGAAAAAAGAACAAAAAGATACATACTGGAGTTATAACCAATTTTAATTCTAGAAAGTTGTTGTATAATAATTGGAACCATATTCGGATTAATAATATTAAGAAAATTGAGTATACAGCAGATGATCTTTTATCAGTTCAAATCGATATTAAAGAGACCATATTTACCAGTTGAGGTAACGAGTGCACATTGTACTGGGGTGTGGAATATTAATATATATGGATCCAATTGGTTTTAATCATGAATGTAAGGATCTTACTGTTGATCAAAGCAATGAGTTAAAGAACCTTTATCAGTTCTACCACAAACTGAAATTTTCTTACAAATGGAGATATAGAAGACTTAAAACAATTTTGTTAGCCTTGAATATGGCTTCAGTTTCTTTAACAGCAGCTGGAAGTATGTTGGCTCTGTTCACCCATAACTGGATTGGGGATGATAGTTAAAGGATTTGTGAATAAAAGTCATATTTCTGAAAAGGTGTTGATTCAGTTGAGATCATACCTGAGAGGTGTGCCACATGATGAAAAAATATTATTATCAGACCTAAAGTTATAGGCAATATTGTTGCAGGTCTTTGTCACTGGTTAGAAAAAAAGGATGAAAAAGAAAAAAAAATACAAATGATTATATAAATCTTAATATATGTGTCAGAAGAGATTGAACTAAATGATGTGGATATCAATGAGGAAGAGCATCAGGAAGGCAACAACAAAACCAATTTTGGAGGCGATGATGAGTTTGATCTGTTAGACAGTTGAATTTGGCTACAGAAATAAGGGTGAAAAGGTCAACAAGCAAGAAATATTGCATTTCTAAACAATGATATCCTTCTTTTAGAGGAACGGTGTAACGATCCCAAATTTATAAAATTCCTTATGGAAAAAAGTATTAATGGTTTATTAGTTAATTATTATTTTTCATATCAATCAACTGAAAAACAGGCGGGTGAAAATATGCTATACTACATCGATAAATAATTCAAAACAGAATCTGGTCAGTTGAATCAAGATGATTTTGAGTTATAATGCCACTATTATAACTGTGGTAGGCCTAAGTGTCATATCATTAATAACAGGGCTATCTCTTGGCCTCCACTGAAGCAGAAATGATATTGTTAATGCTGATTACAAACCCAAAAAATTTAAACCAGCTTCCAAAGTTGAAAATATTGGGAAAAAAAAAAACATCAGGACATATGTTAATATTTATTGGTAATCATATTTTCTTAATTGTCTTTGGTGTTGTATCATATATTGCAACAAAAAAATAAAATATACTGTATTTCACTAATGAATAGAAGCAAATCAGAACTCATGCCTGGGTTGAGGCACAGTCATGTGTCATGTATTAAGGGTAACAGAACTAGACATCATATAACAATGAACCCCAATAAGGCTTTACCTTGAGAGAAAAATTATATAGATATCCCCAAATTAAAGATTGATAGTCACTTAATACCTGGAAGTTTACAACTTTTATTTAATTTCGAAGTTAGTAATACAAATCAACTTTCATGAACAACTTGGCAGCTATTTTGCAAAAGAGATTACAAATTAGATTAGTGGGGGACATAGTATATGACAATACTGGTGAAAGTAAGATAACCTGTTATAAGGACCTTTGGAGGAGTAAATCGCAACACTCAGAAATGATTGAATATGGCATTGCCAATAGTAATCTTCAGAAGCTCACCAACAATTATGATCAAGGTACTAGTGGTGGAAATTTCACAAAAGGTATCAGATACTCTTATGTATTCTATTTATTCCAACAAACAGATAAGAAGTAGTAAGGGTAATTTGGCCTCTATGCAAAAAGCTTACCAATCAGAAGGCTGGATTTTTTGAATGGACCAATGGGAAGGGCAGATTAGGGATTAGCGACTGGGTGGGTGACCTTTACTTTTTCTATTATCAATTCTAATGACAATTTTAATGAGAAGCCTGGTGAGTGGGTGACCACTCCATGTGATAGCAGGCTCACTTGGAAAGTGAAGTAATGGCATAGGTTCACGAAGTAAAATAGCAGTCGTTGGTGAATTTGTCGAAGCTTTCCAACTGGTTTTTCATATTTTGTGGTCAGTTGCGAAGTCCATTTGTGCTGATTTTTCACACACTTCGTTTCATCTCCAGGAAGACTTCTGTGTACTTAGTTTTGTGATTTGAAGCTTTTTAAGACCAAGCAATGTGGTTTCTTGTGCTTGGAATTTGAAGAAATGGCTTTTTGGATCTTGTGGTCGATTGCAAAGTCCATTTCGGCTGATTTTTCACACACTTGTTTCTTTCATCATTAGGGAGACTTCTGTGTAGTTAGTTTTGTGGTTTGAAGCTTTTTGAGACCAAGCAATGCAAGTTTTTGCAGCCACGGTTCGAAGAAGATGGTTTGTTTGAATAACAATAACTAAACAGTAGAAATTTGAATAATCTGGAACATATCGAGTGTGGTTTGACAGGCACTCAAGTGGTACTTTAGATGATTTGCATAAGCAAAGTTGTTATTTTCGAATTTTGTGTGGGATAGCAAAGTTGGATTGAAATGATTTTTTGTAAACTTGTTGATTTCAGTGTTGGAAAGATTTCTATGGAGCTAATTTTGGTGTTTGAAGCTTTTTGAGAGCTAGCGAAGCGACTTCTGAAAATGGAAGTTTGCTGTTGTATGCAAATCGGGTGTTAAGCAACCGTATGTGAGCAGTCACATGTTTGTAGGCGGTTTGGTGGTTGGTATGACCTTCAAACGTTTGAATTTGAAGCAAAACACTTAGGGAACCATGGTTTCCTAAGTGTTTGACTGTGACATTGGTGATCTGATTTGAAGTGAAACACTTAGAAAACGATGGTTTTTAAGTGATTGATTGTGACATTGGTGGTTTGATTTGAATTTGAAGTGAAACACTTAGAAAACTGTGGATTGTGAGAAGCAAACACAACTGTAATTCAAAGCAAGAATGAACGTTGGACGAAAGAAATTGTTCTAAGTATTTTAACATTTAAGAAAAGTATATAACACAAATATGACAAAGTCATCGGAGCGAGAATGATGACATCAGTGGGATCAACATGGAGATTGGAGAGTTCAAGAACTAGAAGAGAAGGTGTATCGGAATTCATTGACAATTATTTGATGGATTTTTGTTTTTCTACTCCTTGTAAGGAGAATCTTGTGCTCATTTCGCTGCTGTAACTCAACAGACAGTTATTTCGCCGTGCCAATGACCATGTTTTCCTTTTTCCAATATTCTAACAATGAGCATGCTTTTGTTTGCTGGGATGCTTCTTGACTGGCTGGAGCTTGTTTAGAAAAGTAGCTACATTATTGAAGAAGCTTAACTTGTGTTGTCGTTTTCGTTCTGAATTCAGGTGGAGGAGTTAGTGCCACCTGTTTTACAAGAGAGTTGGAAAATGTCAAACTTGTTTGGATAGGGAAAACATTAGTCACTGGTAGGCGTTCCTGGTTCAGGAAATATATTTACGGCTTTGAGTTACAGGACTTTTACTAATTACAAGGATTGTGATGGTTTGGAAAGCCCCACTCATTTCTGGATTACAAGGCAGTTGTTGAAAAGTTCTAGATTGTCATGATGTGAAGTCATTGATGCATTTCTTGATAGATACTCAGTGAGTATCTTTTCTAACACCAAGAGAGTGATACACTCTGTCTTCTTCCTTTTATTTTGGTTGGAGATGAATGTGATGAGATCAATTTGGATAAGTTTTGCAGGGTGGTGAAATCCATATTTTTCTGTAGCTGAGGGTATTGTTGGAGAACCTTTTGTTTCCTATTGAAATTAAATTTTCTCCATTTGGAAAATATAATTCATCTGTCACTGTGCCTGAGGTGGCACTTTCTGATTTTGTTCATGTGAAGTCACTTTTGGACCCGTTTGGGTATAAAGTTGAAAATATCTGACTTTCTCTTAAACCTTCCTCTGTTTAGTTCTTTATTTGGATACACAAGTTTTGTTACTTTTTTGTTTTGAAAACTCTGAAAAGTAAAGTGAAAACTCCTCTTCTGTCACTTATATTAAGTGGCGTTTTCTGATTCAATCAAAAATCCTAACATCAAAACAATTTACTTTCCTTCAAAAATACAATTCCTGCAAGAAATATTTCCTTATGACTGACACCTACAGTTTTGACAAACAGTTCAATGACTTACTAGAAAATAATTTACAAGACAATGAGAGGAAGTTGCAGTGGTGTATGAGAGATGAGATAAGAAAAATTAAAGGAATAGATACAAGTAATCCGGATACAAATTGTATTATGTGGACATTCCAGAATAATGCAAGGTTCAAAAAAATCACACCTTGCATGGTTTTGTGTTGAGGACATCTCAAAATGTTGCAAGGTTCAAGTAAAAGAGAGACTATGTGAAGAGAAGAAACTAAAAGTTTAGTATCTGAAGAAAAAAAAAATAAGCTATGAATTCTTTACACCATTGAAGTTTTCATGATGTGAGTGATGCTGAGATTGCATAACTCACTAAATCTATAAGCAGCAGTGGTCCATTCAATGATTCTGACTCACTCTCAAGGGGAAAAAAATAAAATTTTGCTGTAAATGTTTGCTAAAGTGTATATAAATATGATGAAAAACATTATTGCTGATTCTCACCAATTGAGACATTTGAGTAAAAGAAGGTGGAATTATCTGGGAAATTGAGTTAATAGATGGAAAAAGGGAATGCAAGTTGGACAAGGAAAAAAGTCAAGAAAAAACATTAAAATGAAAATAATTAAATAAAGTTTGAATATGACATAATTGTTTGTAACATATTAACTTACATAATGATTAAACAAATTATTTGTTTTCAAAATTATATTCATAACTTCCATATCTTTTTGGGTCGGGTAACCATGTTTCATCCAAACCATGACCAAGTGTCTGACCTTCCTCGACAAATTCTGGTTCATGTTTTTTTTCTGGAAAAAATGTATATGAAACAACATCTGGAGAAAATAATTGCAAAAACTGTAAAGTTTTATCATCAAGATGCTGTTTATGGATTAAAAGCAAACCCAAGAAATGCTGAAATATATCGATATAATGATAGACCAGATAAGGATGTCATAACGCCAAGTTCGTCTTATTCAACTGCAAATCTAACATTAACTACTGATAGGGTGCCACCTCTGAGTTCAGGGAAAGACCTGATTGTGGATTATTTTCTGAAAGAACATATTTTGGGAGATAATGAAGATGTGTCTGTTTTGTATCCTGCAATAAATGGAGTGTAACAAAAATTTACTTCATTCCATAATGATTATGATACAGCCACTCGATGACTGGTTAAAGATTTGACTATAAGAATAAGATCTCATATTAGTGGAACAGTCAAAGAAAAAGAACCTGATAGAATTAATCCTTGTGGTTTGGTTGGAATTTAATTGTTTAGAATTAATTATGAGACTTATGGTAAAAATAATGGCACCAAGATGAGAGATATTAGAACAAAACATGAAAAAATAATGGTGGAAGGTCAATTCAGTGGTGACGTTTTGGAGTTAAGAAATGTTAATTATGAATTAAAATATAAGGATGACATATTGATTGTACCTAGTGTTCAATTTATAGATGTTCATTCTAGTGAAGGGTATTATCAAACGAAAATGATAGCACTTGCAGATCGCGGATATTGTGACGACTTTTGTTAAGGGATTGTAACGAGTATGGAGAAAATAATTGCAAAAAGTGTGAAATTTTATCACAAGGATTCTGAAAGTGTTTACGAACCTTGTTTGAGATCAAAATTGCTTAGACGTATCAGATGGAGTAAAGATATGGTGTGGTTGGGTTCTCCTTATGAAAGTCATGTGATACAGGATGCAGAATTTTTACATTCCTTTTTTTATTTTATTGGGGAGAGGATTTTGGGAAATGAAGATATTTCTAATTTGTATGAAAGAATAAATGGAGTTGAACAAAGATTGACTTTGTTTGATAAATATTATGATACAAATTTACGATGTGATTTGCAGATAACGATATGATCGAATATTGGTGGAGAAGTTGAAAAAAGGGAACCCAATAGGATGAATCCTTGTGGTTTGGTCGGAATTGAATTATTTAAAATTAATTATTCATCTTATAAATGAATGTTTATGAAAATAAATGATGTGAGAAGTCGATATGAGAATATGTTTATTAGTGTGTTTGATGGCGATGTTTTGCAATTGCCGGATATAAATTATGAATTAAAATTTCAGGAAGATATTTTGATTTTACCACATGTGGTTATGAAAGATGGACATGCTGCTGAAGGGTATTATATGGATAAAAAATTGTTTGCGATTGCAAAACAAAAATACATAGATTTTGACATTGTTTGTAATTTTAGTGTAGGTTTTGATTGATTTTAGATTATTTGTATGATATAAATGAATTAAAATATGAATAAATTACCTTTGGTTATACAAAGGTATTGTTCTTTACCTTCAATGGGATTGTGAAATTTGTTTAGTAGTTCCTCGTCAATTTGTTGAATTGAATCATATTGGTAATTTATCAAGTCTTTAATGTCTTTTTGAGTTGGATTTGGTTTGTATTCAAAGAATAATTTTGCATCATTTTGTCTTTGACTCATTTTAGATTTTATTCTGAAAAAAATGGGAAAAGATATTGATGTTATATTGAGAGAATATAAAGAATTGTCCAAGATAACAGAAGAAGAGGAAACAGAATATACAAAATTGAGGGAAAAAAGCAATTGCAATTTATGTCAAAATGTGAATTGGACATCGGAAAAAGTATATTATCAAAATACTAACAGAAATAAAGAATTTATTGGTGAATTTTGCACAAGTTGTCAAGAGGATTTAAATTTTAAAATCTGATGTGAACTTGAGGAATTTCTTTACATAAGTAATAAATACCACAAATTAAGTGAAAAGTGTGAAGAGTTGCAAAGAAAGAAAGAAGAGTTACGTGTTATTGTGAGACAAGAAAAAAAATTATTAAATATATTAAGAAGAAGAAAGTTACTATGTGAAAACACCAAAGACGCTATAAGTTTCGGATTACAACATTTACAAAGTGAACTGCATGTTTATTAAAATTTATGAATATATAAACCATAGGTACTCAAAATTTGTGAATTTTGAGAGATCATTAATAAATAATTAAAGTCAAAATACTTAATTAGCATAAAATTTTTAGAGGTTCACTTACGATAAGATTACAAAATGTTATGTGAAGCTTATAGAGGTTGAAAGAGATTCGATAAGGAAGGTATGGATGAATTTAAAGTTAAATTAATTTTTTCCATTTTGTTGGAAAATTATCTTTATAATATAAATTTATGTATGTTGTATTATGTTTGTTCTGCTTTATATAAATTGAAACACAAACGTTTTCTAGAAAAATATAGAAAGTTGTGTGTTGGTGAACCCAGTATAACTTCAAATGTCAGTAAAGATTTCAATGAAAGATACGAGGGTTTGATTGTTAAAAGAAATGAATATAAATGTTCAGTTAAAGTTTTCAACTGTTGGTATGACGTGGCCAATATGTTGGTTCGTTATATTACAAAATGAACGTCGGTTTTTGTGTTTATGATTTTTGTTGTCATTCTAATATTATAAATCGTCCTGGAGAATACTACAATAGTATTAAGTCTTCGATAGTTGTTAATGAAAAGGAATGTATTCACCAATCGACATTTCATTTGGGTTATGGAAAATGTTTTAATAATTTATTAAAAATATGATCCCACTCAGTGATCATTCCAACTGGATGAGTATATCTTATGTTACTCCTTACTGTATTCAGTGTTTCAGAAAGAAGGTTAAAGAATTAAATTTGGAATGGTTTGACATTTGAGAGCAATGAACAATGACTTCTTAAGAAGAACTATATTGGAAATACTTACATGTGATAAATGTTACCAATATTTCGATTCTTTTATGAATTGTTTAAATACGATAAAGCAAAAGTTAAGTTGGATTATACTGGAAATATTGAAGATGTCAATGATGTTTTGAATGGAAAAATTCTTAACTATGTCAGAATATTGTGTCTGATGAAAGAAGTGGATAAAATGAAATTTATTAGATTGAAAAGTGTAGGATTTATGAAATATACATTAAATAGAAATCATTTTCATTCTCAGATCAAATCAGAAATGAATGAAAATTATTTGATTAAAAAGAAACTGATAATCGAAAATAATGCTATGTTTAAAATGACTCCATGTGGACATGAAGGTTACTTTGATGAGGAGATCATGGAAAATGAAACAGAAGACATGGGAATTGAGGATGTGAATATGGCATTTGTTACTTTAAATTCATCCAAAAGAAAGAAATGTTATGAAATAAATTGGATTTAATTTTTTTTTTCTTTTTTAGAATGACAACTGTTTATCAAAAAATTAATGCCATATGTGTGCATATGTTGCAGAGTTATGACAATTATAGAAAAATTTTAATCTCTACAGAGCATATCCTGATACAGAAGAAGGATCTCAATCTATGAGAGATATGTTTTTGGAAATATCAAAATCCAATATTTACAAACTTTGTCAGTGTTAATAAGTTGATAAGACAAAATGAAGATGACAAAATTGTGATGGAAATATCAAAAACATCCAAAGAACGCTTTGTTATCGAATCTCATGATACCTTCAAAAATATAATTTTGGGTTATCAGAAACGTAAAACAACTCCTGAGATCAAAGCCTATAAAATTCAGCGATGACCCTACTGTATCAACCAAAAAGAGATCTTTGTCAGAATCGGTTCAATGGGGAGAATGTGAAAGATTCAGAAATTTCAATTTCAAAAGAGTGGACAGATTTGATATTATATATCATAATCTTAATGATTATATTGAAGAAATACGTTAAATGCACTAGGAATATTTGGAAAATGAAGGTGGTGTTGACTGAACAGAACTTGAAGAAACTAACTATCAATGGCAAATGGACTTGGCTGATTTAAAGAAATTGAGAGGATACAATCATATGTATAGATGTTTACAGTAGATTCACATGGGTAAAACCCATGAAAACCAAATCTGCCAACAACACTTATCTGAAATTTGTTAGTGTATTACGAGAAGAAAAGTATGATAAAAACAAGGATGTTGTCCCCAAATTAATTCAAACCAATATGGGAACTGACTTTCAGAAAATTAGAGAATTAAACAAATTTGAAGGGAAAAGTTACAGAACATTTTCGACTGGTAACAGAGATATAAAAGCCACCATGGTTGAAAGATTGATCGGCCAATTGAAATGAATGATTTCTAGAGAGTAGTCTGTAAATGGGGGATTCTGGCACCCAATTTTAGCACATTTTGAAAATGGTTCAAAATTTTTCTACGTGTCTCAGGGGAATTCCCACATTCAATACCTGTCAATCAAATTTTATGCAGTATTCTTTAATTACATCATAATTTTTGGGAATTTGATTGACAATTAACACTTTAATTAAATTTTCAAAATGTTTGCCATTTTTCCCTAATTTACAGCCTCTTCAACATGTTTCATAAAAATTAATAAAAATTCAAAAACATTTTAAAATTTTAACAAAATTTTTCAAACAGCTTTGCTGATAAATTGTCGTAGGGGACTTTAGCAGCAAAGCTGTCACTGACAAAACATTTCAGAACATTTTATCTGATGTTAGGCAAAATTTAAATATTTGAAATAAATGTATAAAATTTGTGATAAAAAATGTGATAAAATTGTTTACATTAATGGAGAAGTTTTTAATAAAGATAAAAATAATATCTGTAGAAATGTGCATATTTTAGAAACTTATAAAGAATTTTTTAAAAGAATAAGAGAAAATAATAACTATGATGATTTTTCAGATAAATTTAAAAAGAAAATTTAATAATTATTTTTTTCACTATAAAAATAAATAAATGAATTGTTTATGTTTTAAAAAATATAAAACAAAAAATAAAACATATTTTAAATATCATCTATTGTTTAAACAATTTAAAAATTAATAAGATAAAAGAAGAGAAATTATGCACCATCTATTGTTCAAAAACAATTTAAAATAAAAAATGAGAAATTCAAAATCAAAAAAGAGAACAAACCAAGACAAAAACAAAGTGAGACTTTAGACAGGGGTACAAAATTAGATTTAAATCTTCATGGATGTCCACCAATAAATTTTAGAAAAATTCAAAAAAGTGGTTTTAGAATAGGAGCACATGTTGATATTGGAATGAAAGATTTTGAAGCTGGAATGACATTTGGAAAAAATATTCATGAAATTCAGTTTTCAGAAAATAATAATCATTTAAAACTGTTAAAATCTTTAGAAAATGAAGAATCAATCAACAGCAGCTCAAAAGAAAAAGATAAAACAATAAATACACTTATGAATAAATTATCTACAAAAGACACAAAGCAAAGCTCAGGTGCACCTTTGGTGCTGAGACCTTTGGTTGATGAAAACAGTGAAAAACCTTCAGAATAATTTTGTAATAAAAATATATTTCCAAAAATCTTTGATTTTTGTATCATTACAAAATTAATTTTCTTTTTCATCTTTTTCATCCACTTTTCATTTGTTTTTTTACAACATGTTGTCCTATTGTAACTCCACCAGATAATATTCCAAGATATGGTAAAAATGGTGTTTATCATTTACAAGTTCTTTTTCCAATTCTTCACTGCTTTCGATTGCTTCTAACCCACCTAATAAATCTGCATATTTACTAATTAGTAAATCTGTTAAAAATACATTTGCTTTTTCTGCTTGTTTTGCTTCATATTCTGCATAAAATTTTAATATAACTTTATCGCTTAATTTTTTTAAATTTTGCACTGATTGACTTATTTCACCATCTTCAAATAATCTTATCAATTTTTCTCGTTTTTTCAATACTTCTTTTTAATATCAGCTTTGCCGTTTTCAGTTTCTGTTCAAGGAATTTCTAAATTTTCATTATTTTCACTCATTTTATAACCAAATGGAAAAATTAAATTAATTCCCAATCTTTAATATTTTTTTGTTTTTAATGTTTCTAAAAATTTATTAAATTCTTTGTGGTCAGTTACACTGCTTGCGGACCATAGGTCTAAATATTCTTGAATTATAAAATGTAACCAATTTTGAAATGTTTTCTCTAAATGGTTTTGTAATAACAACAACAGAAAGATTATAATGCCTTGCAGAAAATCCTAATCTAACCAATTCACTTGTTCTATTTTTGATACTTTTTCCACTAGCACAGTCATCTAATATAATTAAACTTTTACTTCCTTTTGAAAAATCAAATATAAATTTTAACCAATCTTTAGCATTATCTTGATCACAAGGAATAGCAATAAAATCTTCATCAGCAGTAAATTTCCAATTTTCATAAGTTTATTCCATTCAAATGTGGGACAAATTAAAAAAATATAATCAAAATAATTTTTATATTAATTTTCTATGAAATCTAAAAGATATTTTGTTTTTCTGCAAGTAGTCATTCCAACAATTATCATATTAAATGGTTTTTTATCATTGCTCATTTTTTATTTATCAAATTTTTTCAAAATTTGTTTTAAAATTGAATTGATGACAAATTTTTATTTACTATGTTTAACAATCCATCGCTTATCACGAATATATAACACATTAGATTTGCACTAATGGCAGTTTTTTTTTAATTTCTAACAATAATCCAGATTGTATTTACTAATTTTTTACCAGTTCCATAAACAAAGTTATCATCGAATGTTCTCAAATCAATCTTTATAAAATTTTTCAATACTCATTACTGAATCACTGCCGTCACCTCTGGACCATCCACGGTATCCTCCATGAAATTTTCTAAATGCTTCTTCAAAAAATCGTCTTTTTGGTAGACCTTGAGAATATATACTATTTGGTACTCCTTCGACAGAGATTTTTACTTCTGTTGTATTTGGATAAACAAATTGTTCACTATCTGTAACAGTTTTATTTCTAAATAACACAACTGCTTTCATACTCTTCCATGGAATATTTATAGTTTCATTATGTAAAGTTGCATCTTTATCCCATTCCACAGTTTTCATCAAAGTTACATGATTATATGATAATGATCTTCCTGTGGTGTAATTTGATAAAACATCAATTGCTAAATCTTGATTTTCAATTGTTTCATATTCTAGTTCTAAATTTTCCAAAGTATATCCAGCAACACTTTGTCCACTTGGTGCTTTCATAATTTCACTAGCTTTTGGAAAAGTTAAAACATATTGAAAATTATTAATCATTCAATAAGGTGCATATAATCCATGATCTGAAAGTATTTTTTCTAATTTTAAACACTGTTTTGTTCCATAAATATCAAACATTAATTTATCACCTTCTTTTTTGAATCACCATTTGTTGCTCCAGAGTCATCCTTTGAAATTAATTTTCTAAGATTTTCTCAAGCAATGCCATATTCAACCATATCATTTCTTTCAAATTCAGGTTTCCACAAATCTTTATAAACTTCTAATAAAGATTCTCCTGTATTATCATAAACGATTTCTCCAGCAAATTTAACAACTAATCTTTTCTTTAACAATTTTGATAAATTATTTAACCCATTAAAGGGCAATGCGCCCTGAGTGGGCGCATGGTCTTTATTGGCTGATTGTGAAAAACATCTGGTTCTGATCACTTAGCAACGATCACCTATAAATAGAGCGGAAAATGAGCTTTTGAATGGTACCTCGTGGAGCTTCATACGACAAGTATTTTGTGAACTACATGCGTTTAAATTTTTCCCTTTTTTTGAAAATGCGTTATCACATACACAAGCAGTGAACATACTTGGATTCGACGAAGAAAACTAAGATTTTGAGTGATTTGTGATGGAATATGAAGAAAAAAGAATCCGACTTTGTAGAAGACTGTTAAATGTTCTCTAGAGCACCATGTCTGGGAGATTCAGATGACGAAAAAGATGATTTCCATGGATTTTTCGCCGACGGATCAGATACTGATGTGAGCGAATATGAAACAGATAATTCTCAGTGTTTTGTTGAATGGAAAAAAATAGTTTTAATTCTGCAAAGTAGAAGCCTTTACATGCCGAGTCAGGTCCTTGACATAAGCTAAAATCAGAAGCCTCCTGAAGATTTTTTTTATCTTATTTCAGGTCACGATTTTATCGATCTTGTGCCATGGCTGCGTTCACCTGCACAAAATTCGGGGACCTATCATTCAGTTTCTGCAGATTGATCAGAAATTTCGGCCTTTTTTGGCTTAAACATTTAGATGGGAATCAATGAACTGTTTACTATAAGGTTGTGCCTGGACTCTAATCCTTTTCTGGGCAATCCTGGGTTTAAAAAAACAATTCTTTTAAAAGGTTTCAAGCTTTTAAGTTGGTATTTCCACATTTCGTTTGTGGACCACGAGGAAGCAACTGAGAAGTTGAAAAAAATTACCGCTCTTATTTCCAAGCTTCATAATGCTTTTCAATCCCCATTAATTCCAGGCAAAAACATTTCAATCGACAAAGAACTTGTCAAATTTAACGAATGTATTTCTGTTGTGAATGGTTTAGAAATGCAGAATATGCAGACGGTGAGGTGCTGCAACTTCTGACAATCAGACCTTCGTCTTGTGCTTGCTAAACAACTAGTTTCAAACTACAGCAGCAACAAAAAAACATTGGGTACTTCGATTGGTCATAATAATATCGATATAGGTACGACTATCAAGGACCAGAACTTTGGTTAAGGCTTCCGGAGCGAAAAGAACTTGTGTTAAATTCAAAAGTTCGATGAGAGCGACCTGTCCAGTGAACTTTGAAACTGTTTACAAGTGTGGACAAAGTCCAGTAAATCTGTGTAGAAAACGACGCTATTTTTTCAGTGACATTTGGAAATTCAATAAAAACATAACACTGATGTCATTTGAAACATTTTGCAGGATTATGTCCCGGTATCAAATAACCGTGAAATGAACGGTTTGGCTTTGTGCCACACTTCAACTGCCAGCGTTGCAGTTAGTTGTCAAAAACTTGCCAGATACACCCATCAGAAAATGTTTAATTTCGTTAACATTTTGGCCTTCGTTCTCTTTAAGATCAAAAATCTTTGTATTATATATATATTTTTAATGGAATGAAATAAATGGTTTAGCCACAAAACCAGACTTTAGTGGGTTTATATGCTTGGGAATATTTTTTCAGTCTTGAATCCAGTATAGTGCTGCAAAATTGTCATATGCTTGGATTTCAAGCCCCTAATTTTTAAAACATATGAATCCGAATGGATTAAAATTCACACAAAAGATGAATACTTATTTATCACTCTACCCTGTGCTAAAAATCCAGGGCTTTCAATTGGCTTATTGAAGAGCTTTAGTAATTTTTGTAGATGCACTGCTGCACTAGCTGAAATCAGCCATTTTGCTTGCCCGTTGGGGGGGGTGGCCTGCTTCCAGCGCCTTGGGCGTTAATGAGTTAAAAACCAAGATTTAGTATTTGCATTTTTAAAATTAAACAATTTCAATGAATCAGGAACAAGACACAAGTCTGGCTTCAATTTAGGAATATCTATGTAAAGTTCTTCTTCAGGATTTACTTTATTTGGATTCTAAGTTATAACATGCCTTGTTCTGTTTCCTTTAATTTCACTCATTTTTTATCTCTTATATCCTGGGTTTAATTCATTTACTCTATTAATTTTTTATTATATAGAAAAAAATTTTATTTATTTTTTCTTTTCTTATATTCTTCGTATAAAAAGTAAGTAATTGCAATAACTAATATCCATAGATTTTTAGCAAGGAATGCAATACCTTTTGCTCTCCTTGATAATATTTGAGAAATTAAATTTAAAACTGCTGAAATGACTGCACCAAAAGTACCAAGCGCTGCCCTAAGGTTTTTACCTATATTTGCAATTGCTTTTCCTAAATTTCCAACCACTTTTGCACCTTGTTTTAATGCATTTCTTGTAATTATACCTGACACCGCAATTGCAACTGATGATAAACCTAGAAGATTTTCTTTTGCCCATTTTTTAAATTTTTCTAGCCTTCCAAGGTCGCTTTCTTCAATTTCTTGTTGAATTATAGAAACTGTTTCTTCTTCTGTAGGTCTTATATCATTATCTAATCATAACTTATCAACTACTAATCTTGTTAGTCCTTCTGCATCTTTATACCATTGTTCCCTTTGTTCATCAGTTTCTAATAGAGCTTTTTGTCTCCGATGATCAGCTTGTATTTCAAGTGCTTCAATTTTTACTTTTGGTGTTGGATCCTTTGGATTTAAAAGTCCGTTCAATTCTCTTATATCTTGTTCAGCCATAATATTTTCTCCCTCTTTCATGTTTTCTTGGAGATCTTCAATACTTGTTAGGAATATCAAAGCCCAGCATATAATTTTGAATAAACCCATAATAATATAGACATGAGTTATTGGAAAGTATTTTTAATTCAACTAACGTTTCGTTGCCAGTCCTGCAACATCTTCAGAGTAGGTGATAAATTTACAAGGTGTTCTCCACTATATAATATTCTATTTACAATGACAGGAAGTAATTAACAGAAAGTCTACTTATTAATAAGATAAGGATTTATTAATAAGATAAATCCTTTGCTCAATGCCAAGATCAGTTCCCTTCCTTTAACCTTGTTCTAACTGTTAATTTATTTATTTATTTATATTTTTAATTTTTTTCTGACACACACACACCTGGATTCACTCACGCATACACTTTATCGCACACTTAATTATTCACCAGTTTTCACCACCAGTCTTTCTGTTAATTACTTCCTGTCATTGTAAATAGAATATTATATAGTGGAGAACACCTTGTAAATTTATCACCTACTCTGAAGATGTTGCAGGACTGGCAACGAAACGTTAGTTGAATTAAAAATACTTTCCAATAACTCATGTCTATATTATTATGGGTTTATTCAAAATTATATGCTGAGCTTTGATATTCCTAACAAGACTACGCTTTCCACCTGGTTCATCCATTGCCACTATCTTCAATACTATCATTCAATCTTTCACTAGAATTTTGAATAACATCCTGAACAAACCCAGGGGGTCCTGCAGGGTCATTACCAAATTCTGAAGAGTACAGGTCCCCTGCAGTGTCCCAAGCAAGTTCTTCGGCTTTGCTGCTAAAGTTTTGCTTTTTCATACAATCATTAAACTCATTAACATATTTTTTATTTTTTCTAGTAAATAACTCCAATTCGTTTTTAGCATTGACATTACCAATTTTTTCACCTTTGAAAATAATTGAAAAATTTCGTTTCGTGTCTCTGACAAACAAAGTTTTATCTAATAATATATTATTATTTGGTCCATTTTTCTTTTCAAGATGAATTTTGAATATTTTTTGAAACTTAATTTTTTATCATTAGTCATTATTGCTTTTGTATTTCTCTTGAAGGTCAACCCTTGTTTTTCTTCTTGGGTTTTCTTTATTTATTATATTAAGGCTTTTATTATGACCACTTGCGGTCCATAGGTCATCCCCACCAAAACTTGTTTCCTCCTCTTCTTCTTCAATATTTTTATTCTTCATTTCAATATCATCAAAACCACCTTCAGCCATTTATTTAAATAAAAACAAAATAAGTTGTATTAATTTTGTTAATTCTTTCTATATATTCTTCATACAATTCATAAGGATGCCAATTTTTACAAATGTCATATTTATTTAAACCACCTTGGTGGCCAGCTCCGCTGTTTGTCACCTTGTTAAAATAATCATAATAAACCTTTTCACAAAATAAATGTTTTTTACATACTTTTAAATCACTTTGGTGGTTCGACTCAAGGTTTTTATCATTCATATTTATTTTTTATTTTATAATTTGTCATCTTCAATGTTTTTTTGTGCGACCCAAGAATTGTGTTTGTTATCATAACCTAGCCATTTTACTAATACCATATTTTTCACTTTATAAATGTCATCCTTTTTGTTCACAACAGATAATTCCTGTTCATAAAATTTTCCAATAATTGGTTCTCCATCAAGATCTTCTATTTCATACATGTTTGGATCTCTTCTAAATACTTTTACAATTTTAAAAATTTCTTCTGTAAAATTAGCTTCATAACCTTTCATGAAGATATTCTTGTATTTGGATATTCTCACCATATTGCCAATTCTGAATTTAGGTAAAGGTAAATCTCCTAATGGATAACCATATAATGTAATCCACACTTGGTTTTTGTTAGACTTGTTCACATCAGCAGGTTTCATTAATATACTACTGTGTTTAGTATGATTATAATTATTTACAAGTTCATCTAAGACAGAGCTTTGCTCACCACTCACACGGTCAATCCAATTGTAAGTTCCTTTACTGTAGAAATATTTCCACATGGATGTTTTTAGAGTTCTGTTAAATCTTTCAACTATAGCTGCTTTTCTATCAGAGTTTGTGGAAAAATGTTCAACATTATGTTCTTTCGTGAGTTCTTTTACACCAACATTGTAAAACTCTTTTCCTTCATCAAATTGGGCAACTTTTGGGTATTTCCCAAACCTTTATTTAAATTGTTTCAACAACTCACCCACAGCTTTTTCCATGTTTTTAGTATCTTTTCAGTGCACTGGAATTGTGAATGCAAATCTACTTAAAATTTCAACAGCCGTTAAAATCCAATAATATCCTTTATTCTGTCTACTATATTTTTTCATATCAACCAAGTCCATTTGTATCTGATCAGCTAAATCTTTTACAAATGTTCTTTGAAATTTGTCTCCTAACAATTGGTTTGTATCTTGTAAAAGTATCTTGTGTTTTTAACCAGTCTTGTACAATTTTTCTGCTAACATTTAATCCCTTTTCTTTTGCTTTTTGATAAAGTCTTTCTGCAGAATGATAACCTGTTTCGGGGCTGTAATAAATGTCTCTCAATTCTTGCTCAATAACAACGTCTTTGTTGCTAAATTTGTTTGCATTCACCTTCATTTATTTTTTAATATTATAAAAATAAACAATGGAAGAAGCTTCAAAAAATTTTATGGAAAATATTATGATCTTGTTAAAAAAGAACAAAAAAATTGTTAATAAAAAATTAAAAGAAAACTTTTAAAAAAATATCCTTATGCAGATTTGCAAAGGTTTACCTTTGTACAAGATTATAGAAAAGATGGAAGTTTTAATGGTGCAAAAATCTATTTTATTAACAATGTTATACAAACTGATATTACCTCAGATACATTTAAAAATTATCCAAATATGACAAAATATCTTTACAGCAAAGCTGAAGGTATTAATATGTATGTGAATAAACCTGTTGAGCACTTTCCTAAAATTTTGAAAATTGGAGGTGTTGTGATGTCATGTGACAGTAGCCAATCAAATAATGATTGGAGCATGAGGATTTGGGTGGGAGTTGTAGTTAAGGATTGTTATTAAAAATAAGAGAGATATGTATGTGCACACTTTAGAGAGGTGTATATAAATGTTAAAACAAAGAATTCACAATATTGGCGACGAGGATGGCCACAGGAATAGACTTATCCAGCATTCCTCAATTTAACCCGAACGATGATCTGACATCAGTTAGTCAAAGATGGAAAGACTGGTTGAAACGCTTTCAATGCTTTATCGTGGCCATGGATATCAAAGACCCTACTTGCAAACGAAATCTTTTGTTGTATCTGGCTGGGCCAGAAGTGGACAAAATATTTGAAACTTTGCCCGACACTGGAGAAGAAAAAGATTTTGATCAGGCTGTAACGAAACTCAATGAATATTTTAGACCGAAAAAGAATGTTTTCTATGAAATACACGTATTCTGACAGGCGAAGCAACGTCCAGACGAAACTGTGGACCAATTTCACACCAGATTATGGCTGAATAAATCAATGCATATTACCTTGAGACCAACAAAACTAAAGCTGCATGCTTTTGGATCAACTTTGCCCATGCAATTACGTGGAAAATTGGACACTGTAGTCGAGACAAAATCGAAAATGACAGTGGAAACATTCTATGTTACTCAACAAAACTGCAGGTCTTTGATAAGCTGTACTACGTCAACTGAGCTTGGCATTATTCATCTTAAGCTGAATACAATCAAGAAATCTGTTCAAAATAAGCGACCCAAACATGTTACACCATCAAAACAAGAAGAAAATATTGACACCATGGTGAAATCAACAACGCCAAAATAGAACCGTAAGTAGCAAATTCACAACATACCATCACTCACAAGGACATAGAAACAAAACTGCATGGAAAATACCCAGACGTTTTCGAAGGCATTGGAAAATTTGAAAACTATGAACAATCTCTACACATTGACCCTCAAGTAGGACCAGTATCCCAAATGTACAGACGTACTCCTTTTCATTTGCGCAAGCAACTGGATGGGTGGATTGACAATTACCTTGTGAAAGACATTATTGAATCTGTACAAGATGAGAGTACAGTCTGGGTAAGTGGTTTAGTGGTGGCCCCCAAACCACATAATTCTGAAGAAGTTTGAGTGTGCGGTGACTATCGCCAGGTGAATACTGCTGTTAAATGTGAACGCCACCCAATACAGACAATCGATGAACTTCTTGAAGATTTAACCGATGCAAAAAGTTCAGCAAAATTGACCTTCGAGCTGGATCTCACCAGATCCCACTAACCAAAGAAGCTAGGTCCATCACTACATTTGTCACCCACTGGGGTTTGTTCCTGCATAAACACCTTCCATTTGGCATAAAATCAGCCAGTGAAGTGTTTCAGAATGCAATTCAAAACGCCTTGTGTGGTCTTCAAGGAACCCACAACATTGCTGATGACATCATACTATGGGGTCAAACAGAGCAAGAACACAACAAGCATTTACATGCACTATTTGCTTGTCTACATGAGCGTGGTCTAACTGTTAATCCATCCAAGTGCCTATTTGCTCAAGATTCTCTTTGGTTTTATGGTTATAATCTCACAAAAAAGGGTTTAAAAGCTGACCAAGTGAAAGTTGCGGCAATCCAACAATTTAGCACTCCTGAAAACATTAGTCAGCTTAGCAGTTTTCTCAGTCTTGTGACATATTGCTCTCGGTTCTTACGAGATTTTGCTACCATCACACAGCCATTATGTGAGCTTACTAGGCAAGGAGTTCCCTGGTCTTGGAGCAGCAATGACCAGAAAGCATTTGACTCCATCAAGGAAGCTATATCTCAAGATTGTATCATGGCATGTTACAACCCACAGCAAGAAACACAACTAACTGTGGATGCAAGCCCTTATGGTTTAGGAGCAATCCTTTCTAATATCGACAAAAATGGTGCAATTCGTAATGTTGCCTATGCAAGCAGATCACTAACTGACACTGAGCAACATTATTCCCAAAAGGAGCAGGAGGCCCTGGCTTTGGTATGGGGATGCGAGTGTTTCCATATGTACCTCATTGGCACAAAATTCCGCCTCTTTAACGATCATAAGCCATTAGAAATTTTATTCTCACCTAAATTGCATTCGATGGCAAGAATTGAACGTTGGGTTCTTCATCTTCAACAGTATGACTTTGTTGTGAAATACCGCAAAGGCACAGACAACCCTGCTGACATTCTATCACACATGCCGCTACCCTCAAGCATCAGTAAACTCAATGTTCCTGACCACTGTCAACTTTGTCACTGCACATGCAGTACCAAAAGCTATGACAATGGCAGAGATTGAAGAAGCAATAGCACAGGATGAGCTATTGCAAATGGTCATCACATCATGTCAAGCAGACCAGTGGCCAAATAACGAGCCCAACTTACAGCCTTATTATCGATTACACCATGAGATATCTATTACAAGAAACAACATAGTGCTATGTGGTCATTGTATTATTATACCATCTGCCTTGAGGGACGAAACCTTGAACATTGCACACCATGGGCACCAATGAACTGTTAAAATTAAACAGTTGTTGCCCACAAATGTTTGGTGGCCTAATATAGACAAACAGATCGAATAATTTATCAAGTCTTGTCTTCCTTGTCAAGCTACAGGTATTCCTCTGCTACCCCCTCTACTGCATATTACTCCAACTCCATCAACACCATGGACTCATTTACACATGGACTTTTGTGGCCCTTTTCCTACGGGAGAAATGATATTTGTTCTCATCGACAGCTATTCCAAGTTTCCGGAGGTGGAGATAACGAAGTCGACAACAGTGCCATCACTCGTTAACAAACTGGAGAGAATATTTGCCACTCATGGTCTACCGACTAAAATAACCTCAGATAATGGACCACCATTTGACAGTTATGAGCTAAACAACAATTTTAAAGAAAATGGCATTATCCACCATCGAATTACTCCTGCCTGGCCTCAGGCAAACGGGGAAGTAGAGTCTTTTATGAAGCCACTGAACAAGGCAATCCGAGCTGGTAAAATTCAAGAAGATTGGAGACGTGTTCTCTACCAATTTCTACTTTCCTACAGAGCAACACCCCACACTTCAACAGGTGATCCTCCAGAACTGCTTTTTAATCGACTTATTCGCAGTGGAGTACCTGCAATCAATGAGCAATACACTACGCCCATTAACATAGCCGAAAGAAACAAGAAGATAGAAGAAAGAATGAAACAACGAAAAGAGAAGGTAAAGACATATGTTGATGACAGTCGTAGGATGAAGGAAACAAATATACAAGTCAGTGATACAGTTTGGTACGGCAAAGCAAGAAAAACAAACTGTCTATGTTATATGACCCTCGACCATATACAGTAATATCAATCAAAGGAAGCTCAGTGACTGCAAGAAGAGGAGAGAACATCACGCGGCATATCTCCTTTCTGAAAAAGTTCGGGGGAACTGCTAAGCAAAATGGAGATAAAGATGAGTCCACAGATGAACAAGAATCATCAGATGATGAACCTGTGCCGGAGCTATCAAGATACCCTCGTAGAGTTAGAAGACAACCTGAATTTTTTGGCAGATAAGACTTCTATCGGTTTTTTTTTTTTATTTGAATGTTGAAACCTTTGTGTTTAGCTCGATGCAAAGACATCATTATTAGTTTTAGTTATATAAACAAATTAGATTTTAAATTTGAAGAAGGAGGGATATGTTGTGATGTCATGTGACAGTAGCAAATCAGATAATGATTGGAGCATGAGGATTTGGGTGGGAGTTGTAGTTAAGGATTGTTATTAAAAATAAGAGAGATACATACGTGCACACTTTAGAGAGGTGTATATAAATGTGAAAACAAAGAATTCGCAATAGGAGGAACTGTGCAAGAACTTCCAAAAGGAAAAAGACATGTTGATTATACTGGAAAATCTAATTACTGGAATTATTTTCCAACAGAATATATTTTAAATTATCCTATTAATTTGTTTAGAATTTATGTAAACAATACAGATTATTTTCAAAGTAATCTTCCTGGATTAAATATAACAACAAATGATAATGCAACATGGAATCTGAAGGAAACCTATTTTCAAAGCATCACAGGAACATGGATAGCATCATATGGATGTGGAATTTCAATTCAGCATTTATTTTCAGCCGATGTTCCAAAACAAATTACTTCATTTATTAGATTTCATTTATATTTTACAGTTAGAAGAATTATGAGACACTTTCAAACTGGTGACTTCAATTTTGAATACATTTAATGCAAATTTTTTAAAAGATTGTTATCCAAAATGGACATGGCAAGAAATTTTACATTATAAAAATGAGCATTTGGGCAAGACACTGTAGGTACAGATAAATTCAAAACTTATCAACATGGACCAGGACAAATTAGAGATTTACACAATGATTATAAGAAATTTATACCAAAAATATCAAATGGATTAACTATCAAGGGAACAGAATTATTAAATCAAAGCATTGAAGCATATCTTTATGCAATCCTTGGAGCGCAAGCTAGAACTAGACAAAGTATTTTTGGACCAAGAGCTTCATCATTAGAAACACAAAAAGTTTTTAGACAAATTGTTGAAGATTCTTTAATAAATTATGATACATCAACATGGATTAATAATACGAATCAAGCAGTTTTATCAACTAATGTGATTTTAAACATTGCTATGAGTCCAACTTTATGGTTGATTCCATCATCTTTAACTATTTTAAAAGATCCAATTGATGGTTACAATAATAAACTTAAAGTTTCAATAGAAAATATGGTTTTTGGAATTAATGAAAATTTAAATTATTATGGCAATAACTTTAGCAACAAAGTTGAATCTCCTGCGAAAAAAACAACACGACACAGACAGCTTGAACAGCAAAGCTGATAAATTGCTAAAGTTGACAAAATTAGAAAAATTAGGAGAAAAGGCACCAAAAGTCAACATTATCAATAAAAAGTCAAAAAAAACAAAAAAACTAACACCTTTCAGGTCAAATCTGTTATAACTGCACCAACAACTGATAATTTAATTGTTTTATCTTTATCAATAATTGGTGGAATTTTATTTACGAAATATATGTTATAAAATAAATGACAATATCTTTAAAAATTTTCATTTCAAAAAACGAAAATTCACAAAAAATAATTTCATTAGATGAACGAATTATATCAACTAATTGTAATAAAATGTTTGTAAAATCAGTATTTTTTGGAATTATAATAATTTAATTCAAAATATTCATCATTATACTTATGATAATACAAAAATTGGGTTCAAAGATGGATATTATACATTTAATATTTTAAAATCTGAATTGAAAAATACAGGCACAATTGAACTAGAACAAGTACAATAAAATCAGATAAAACATTAAATTTGCAAACATTTGGTCCAATCATAGGATTTTCAGAGAATAAAGTTATACAAGCAAATACATTAACAGAGAGCGACAGTGTAGTAAATATTAATAACAACTTGGAATATGTAAGTATAAGCTGTAATATGATTGATAAAAGTAAAAATTTTGTAAATGGGAAAAGAAGTAATGTTCTTATTCAAGTTCCAAAAACAACAGGACAAACACTAAAAGGAAGTGTTTCTAAAATTTATCCGCCCAAAGAAACAGGAGGAATAAAATTATCAAATGGAATTTATAATGAATTAATATTCAAAGCAGAAGGAAATAATTTATCAGCAGTTGGAAATGTTTTATTGGAAATTATTATAAAATAAATGAGTTTATTCTACAGATATGAAAGTAAACATGAATCTTTAAAATCTGATGTAAGAGGAAAAAACATGTCAGCAAAGCTGTTTCTATCAAAAACAGGAGGTACAATGACGGGAAATATTGACATGGGCAATAAAATTTCAACAACTGCAGACCCTGTGAGTGATAAAGACCTTTCTAGGAAAAAATATGTAGATGAACAAGATGGTAGAATGCGAAGTGAATGCTTATCCCTGACTGGTGGTACAATGACAGGTGATTTAAATATGGGAAATCATAAAATTATTAAAAATTCAGATCCAACAGATGATACACATTTAACTAGGAAAAAATATGTTGATGATCAAATTAAAAATACTGCTTACCATTTAAATCTTATTGAAAGTTACATATTAAATTCGGATTTTAATTTTTATGGTGAAATTTATGATCTAACAAGTTATTTAAAATATGACAGAACAGATAATAAAATAGAAATTTGGTATAATCAATCAAAAATTTCAGATGAAAATTTTACAGAAACCAGCAAATTGCATCAGCCTATTTTAAGAAATTCTAGTGTTGTTTTAAGTAAAAAAATTTTATACATTGACAGAATTCACGACAGAATGGGTTTAAATTTAAACATTGATACTCAATCAGGAAAAAAAGATTATTTAAATTTTTTCCTTGTTTATTTATTTTTGGATTATTCTTACAATTTGACAATATTAATTGGGAATAAAAATGAAGATCAAAATGATTGGAGAGGATTTGGATATAAAAATTTAGATAAATTTGTTATATATGGTGGGGGAACAGACTATCACGAGATAAATCAAGGTATTTTTCCAATTAAAACAAATATTTTTGAAAAATCCAAAGTCCATTGCATAATTCCGTAGTTTCGTAACAGCACGATAGTAGTCAGACATTTCAAATAAGCGACAAATTTTTTAATTGTAAACATGTTTCGGCATACTTATGCCATCCTCAGTACAGTGGAAGAGATCTAGTTCTAATTTACATAAGGTTATATATTCATGTCATGTCAAGTGATGTGGATATTAAATTACAATGTTGAGAAGGCGGAAAATATTTACAAGTTAAAAACGGTGTTAAGATGGTGTATCTGTTTATTAAGATCCGGTTTAAGTTTCTTAATGTAAAGGGCTTCTTTGAGTTTTAATGAAAAAGGAGAGTCAGCAGTGTCTAGGATACGAAAGCATGATGGTGTGAAGTTAGATTTGCATTGAGGTGAAGCGAGGAAGTGTTTAAAGATGTGTGAGTTTTTGTCGGAAGTAGTGTGCTCCTTAATTCGTGTGGATAGATGTCGAGTGGTTTCGCCAATATAACGAGAATTACATCCCGCACAAGAGAATTCATAAACCACACATGATTTAAGGAGAGATGGAATGGGATCTTTAAAGCTAAAGGAATTTTTTATTTTGAAGGAAGAGTAAACTATTTTGAGATCTAAGTCAATGCAAAAGCGTTTGACAAGGTTCCGTAGTTTCCGTTCAGTAATTTGTGAGTAAAAGCCGATGTAAGGTAGTTTAAAATAGTAGGTGTTGGGTTTGGTCGTAGTAGGTTGACAAGTATAGTTTGATGGGTCCGAGTTGTTGGTGTCGTTGTGTGATTTGATGACTTTGTCAATGAAGTGAAGAGGAAATGAATTGCGTTTTAATGTGTTAATTAATGCGTTCACGTCGCGTTGGTAGCCAGTGGATGTGTTGTTAATTTTGCGGGTGCGGTCGAGAAGAGTTTTTATTAGTCCTGTTTTATGACCAAATTGACGGTCCTGTTTTTATTAGTCCTGTTTTATGACCAAATTTTATTAGTCCTGTTTTATGACCAAATTGACGGGGTTGCAATGGGTTCCCCATTAGCACCAGTACTCGCCAATCTCTTCATGGGCTATCACGAAGGGAATTGGATTACCAATTACGACGGACCTAACGCTTTATTTTACAGACGCTATGTAGACGATATATTTTGTGTTTTCAATAACGATACCGACGCCTTATCGTTTTTTAATTATTTAAACTTACAACACAAGAACATCAGATTTACTCTTGAAAAAGAACAAGACAACAAACTGCCATTCTTGGACATACTCATCACCAAAGACGCTAATTCAGAAACATGCACGACTTCCATCTTTCACAAGAAAACTTACACCGGACTCTTAATGAATTTTCTCAGTTTCACATCACACAATTACAAAACAGGACTAATAAAAACTCTTCTCGACCGCACCCGCAAAATTAACAACACATCCACTGGCTACCAACGCGACGTGAACGCATTAATTAACACATTAAAACGCAATTCATTTCCTCTTCACTTCATTGACAAAGTCATCAAATCACACAACGACACCAACAACTCGGACCCATCAAACTATACTTGTCAACCTACTACGACCAAACCCAACACCTACTATTTTAAACTACCTTACATCGGCTTTTACTCACAAATTACTGAACGGAAACTACGGAACCTTGTCAAACGCTTTTGCATTGACTTAGATCTCAAAATAGTTTACTCTTCCTTCAAAATAAAAAATTCCTTTAGCTTTAAAGATCCCATTCCATCTCTCCTTAAATCATGTGTGGTTTATGAATTCTCTTGTGCGGGATGTAATTCTCGTTATATTGGCGAAACCACTCGACATCTATCCACACGAATTAAGGAGCACACTACTTCCGACAAAAACTCACACATCTTTAAACACTTCCTCGCTTCACCTCAATGCAAATCTAACTTCACACCATCATGCTTTCGTATCCTAGACACTGTTGACTCTCCTTTTTCATTAAAACTCAAAGAAGCCCTTTACATTAAGAAACTTAAACCGGATCTTAATAAACAGATACACCATCTTAACACCGTTTTTAACTTGTAAATATTTTCCGCCTTCTCAACATTGTAATTTAATATCCACATCACTTGACATGACATGAATATATAACCTTATGTAAATTAGAACTAGATCTCTTCCACTGTACTGAGGATGGCATAAGTATGCCGAAACATGTTTACAATTAAAAAATTTGTCGCTTATTTGAAATGTCTGTCCATTGCATAAGTATTCATATCAACACAGAAAGTAATCCAAAAACAAATAAATCAAGTTTTTGGGCAAATGGAAAATGAATTCAAAATTTTACATCTCGAGCAATAACAAGTGGAGCAAATAATTTAATTTTAGGCTCTGAAAGTTTAACAAATTCTTTTATATTTGAAGGAGAGATTTTTTTCACTTCTATATTAACTGAAAGAAAAACAAAAGAAAAAGAAATTTTAATAAATCGTGTTGCATTATGTCAAAAATTTAGTGTAGATTTTGACAAATCAATTATCAATAATTTGTAATAAAAGTTTTACTATGTTAATTTTTATTTAAATTTATTTAAAATTTATTTGTAGTAAATTATAAATAAATAAAAGGATAAATAAATGAGTGAACAAACTGTTGAAAACAAAGAAGATAAACAACCCAAACAACCCACTGAAATAACAACAGTTCAAAAAACTGTTAAAGTAAAAGATCCAAGAAAAGTGGAATTGGAAAAAAGATTAGCAAAAATTTCAAAAGCAAAAGAAAGAAAAGCAAGAGAATGACAGCTGGAAGCTGCTAAAGAAGTAAAAAATGAACAAAGAGAATTGATTACATAGATTTTAGATATTTTTTCGGGGGTGTGGGACTCATTGCTACACTTGGTGGATTATATTATTTATATAAAAAAGACAAAAGAGAAATCAGAGAAGAAAAAGAAATAGTAAAAAATAACAATGGTGATGAAATTAATAAAAGCAATGTAAAGGAAAAAAATGTTCTATTGAATATTTATAAAAAATTTTTAAGTATATAAATAAATGAATATGATTCTACGTTAATTACATTGGGTGCTGTAGGTGTGGGAATGATAACTAGAAAATTATTTAGTGATGGTTTGTCAACTCCGGCTTGTTTAGTGCCTTCTTTAAAACTTGCAACAGCTGTAGGATTATCAACACTTGGATTTAAATATGCTCAAGACATAAAGTGGCTTCCTACAGATCCATTTAAAACCTCATAAATAAATGGAAGAAATGAATTGGACCCAGAAGAATATAAGAGAAGAAAATTATGATGATTTTGATAATGATTTTGGAGAAACAAGTTTTACTGAAAATATGCAAGAAAATATAAATAATAATGATAGAGTTGAAGTTGAAGTTAATTATGATGATGATAATTGGTTCAAAACTTATCAAAAAAAAATATTTTTTTAATTACAGATAAATTATTAATGGAAAGCGAATGTTTGGATCCAAAATTTATTGATTATTTCATTGATAAACAACAGGAACATTTACAACTAATTATGAATTTGAATATTATGTTGAACCATTTTTTAATGAAAATGTTAAAATTCGTCCAGTTAGAAAATTTCAAACATCAAATGGAGAAATTAGAAATCCAAATGAAATGAATCAAATCATAGATGATATTAGATATCATTATGACAATTGGAGAAAAATAGAATTGAATAAAATTTTAAGAAATGCAGGAATAATAACAGGTGTTGGATTGTCAATTATTGTGCTTGTGGCTGGATTGAGTTTAGGATTAAAAAGAGCTGGGAAAGATGTGGAAAGAAATTCAGTAATAAAATGGAAAAAATTAACACCTGCGGAAAAGAAAAAACAAATTATTCCAATGGGAAAAATTCAAGAAGCAGGTGGAAAAGGAATTGTAGAAATTGTAAATTATTTTCCCGTAATTGTTGTAGGATCAACAATATATATTATTACCAAAAAAGAAAAAAATAAAAAATAAATGGAAATGGTTATTGGTGGATTATTTAACGCTGTTGCTTTTGCAGGTGCTGGATTTTTATTTAGTAAGCTTAATCATACTGGATATGAAAATGAAATAAAAAGGCATAATCTTGCAATAGAAAAATGGTATGAAGAACAACTTAAAAGAAAAAAAGAAATTGAAAAATTAAGACAACAATTATCTGATGCAAATGAAGATATAAATAGAACAAACATGTCTTTAAAACTTTGGCTGAAATTAATAATCGTTTAAAAATTTAGAGAAAGAATATAAAACTATAAGTTTTTCAATTATAGGTATTGGAACTGGATATGTTGTATATAAATTTATAAAATAGATTGTTCTTTGTTCTTAAATAAAAAATCATATATAATAAAATGAGCAAGGAAAGCGAGCATTGTGAAAGTTATACACTGCAAACTGGATATACATACAGACAATTGACAAAAATAGCAAAAGAAAGAAAAATAAAATATTTTGCAAGATATAGAAAAAATGAGTTGGAAAAAATTTTAGGTTTAGGAATTTCCAAACCTAATGAAACTTTTGAAAAATATTGTAGAGAAAAAGTTAAAACCAATTTTAGTAATTTTTTTTAATAGAAAAACAGGTGGAATATTAAATTTTAAGTCTTTATAGTGCCGCCAAAAATTTTGGAATAAACCCTCAAAGTATATCAGACAGAATTAAATTTAAAACAGATTTACGTACAAAAGAAAATACTTTTTTAGTTATTAAAGACAAAACTTTGTTTTGATAAATTAAAAATTAATTTTTTTTGCTGATTTCATCTTAAGAAAAAAAATTTATAGAAGAAATGCAAGGTGACGCTCAAAGCATTGTTGAAATATTTTTGGATTATGAAGATTATTTTTTTATTTTTGAAAAAAATTATGAAAATTTATTTTATATTTTTATTGAAGAAATTGGTAGGCTTTCAGATGAAGGAGAATTATTACCACATTACGAATATTCAATCAATTATAAATAAAAATTTTGTATTTATAATTATTTTTATATTGATTATGAAACCAGTGAAAAAATTTATACAAATTATAAAATTGTTTTAAAACTAAGACCAGAATTAATAATAAAAAAAATTAAAAAAACAGAATGTGAAATTTGTTGTGAAAATAATAATGAATTTATTTTTTGTAACACATGCATTAATAAAACATGTAAAAATTGTTTAAAAAAAATTTAGAAAATAATGAAAGTATTTTTAATTGTCCTTTTTGTAGAAGTAAAATTTTTAAAACTAGTTATTAAAGAATAAAAATTAAATTAATTTTTATTCTTTTTTTTTTTTTTGCTGATTAGGCATTTTGGTCTTAAGTAAAAAAATGTATATAATAAAAGAGTGAGATGTCAAATCAAAACCAAAACATATTGGGCACAGATGTGCCAAATATTACTGTTCCTTTATTAAAACCAACAAAACTTTTAAATAAAAATTTGATTAATAAATTTCAAAATAATTACTTGATAAAACCAAAGAAAAAGTTCAAGAAGAATTTAATACAATTAAAGAAAAAATACTTGATACACTTTAAAAAAATAAACCAAAACAAGGATTTGCTCAAAATAAATCACTTGATAAATTTCAAGAAGAAATTCTTGAAGAATTTGATCCTCTTAAAAAGAAAAATACTTTGGATTTATTAAAACCTGAATTTAAATTGAATAAAGAAGCTTTGAATGTCACAAAAAAATATGAAATGGGTTTGGAAAAAAACTGGATTATCTTTATATGATCCTTTGAGGTTGTTGGAAAAAATAAAACCATTGGTGTTGGAAAAGTTTAAAAAAAAATACAAGAACAAAAGAACAATTAACTCTTGTTTGTTTAATGAAAAAAAAAAAAAACAAATCCAGCGACTGGAGAACAAACTATTGATAAAGCACATTTTCACAGTTATTATGAAGGAACAAACGAAAAAATGAAAGATAAAATTATTCAAAGTTTTGAAGAATATTTAAAAAATGGAAGTTTATGGGTATTTTATAAAGGTTTAAAAATAATTCTTAATATTAATGAAATTAAAAGATTAATTGGTTCATCTTATATACCACTTCCAGATTTTTTAAGAAATAAAAAAGCAATTATTAATCCTGAGAATGGTGATCAAAAATGTTTATTGTGGTGTGTGGGAATAAGTCAAATTTTGAAAACCACTCCAATTTGAGAAATGCTGGTAGAATTACAAAAATTTTAAAAAAGAAAGTAGAAAGTTTTGATATTAATGGAATTAATTTCCCATGTGAATTTTCACATATTGACAAATTTGAAAAAAATAATAACATTGCAATTAATGTGTTTGGATATAATGAAGAAGAAAGCTTTCTTGGGAATGGTAAAGTAAAAATTGAAATTTTTCCTTTGAAAGTTAGCAATTTAAAAGGTAAAGAACCAACTAACATATTGTTAATAAGTAATGAAAAAGGCAATAAGCATTATTGTCTAATTAAAAACATGAGTAGATTATTTTGAAGTCAAATAAATAAATATAAAGAAAAAATACACATTTGTAATTATTGCTTACAACATTTTAGTAAAGAGGAAACTCTTAAAAGTCATTTGTAATATTGTTCAAAATATAAATGTGGAAAAACTGCTTATCCATCCCCTGGAGAAAAATTAAAGTTTAAAAATTATGAAAAAATTCACAATGTACCATTTGTAATTTATGCAGATTTTGAATGTGATTTAAAATCTGTAAATAAAGATATTGGTGATAATACAAAACAATTTCAAAAATATGAACTGTCTGGATATTGCTATTTGATAAAATGTTTTGATGATAGTTTATATAAACCAAAATTAGTAAGATGCACTAAAAAATTTAAAGATGAAGACATTTCTGTAAAATTTGTAAAAAGTTTAGAAAATAATGTTAAAAAAATACATGAACAATTTAAATTTCCAAAAAGGATGATATTTAGAGAAAAGGATAAAGAAGATTTTAAAAAAGCTGAGAAATGTTATGCATGTGCAAAAGAATTTGAAAAGGGCAACCAAGGGACCGCAAGTGGTAAAGTTAGAGATCATTGTCATTATAGTGGAAATTACCAGGGAGCCACGTGTAAAAGTTGTAATTCTAAAATGAAAAAACCTAAATTTATTCCAGTTATATTTCATAATTTGCAAAATTATGATAGTCATTTGTTTATAAAAAAATCTCGGAGTTTCGGAGGGTGAAATTAATTGTATTCCAAAAACAGAAGAAAAATATATTAGTTTTACAAAAGAATTTATTGTAGGTAAGTTTAAATCAGAAAAAATAATTACAGAAAAACAATTCCAAAGTATAAATAAAGAAAACATTATTGAATATAAGGAATTTACCACAGATAAAGGTGTAAAAAAGTATAAAATCAAAGAATGGATATATGTTTCAAAAAGTCTCCGATTTATTGACAGTTTTAAATTTATGGCTTCATCTTTAGCAAAACTTGTAAATAATTTAGACAAAAATTATTTATAGTGATGAAGAAGAAAGAGAATTGTTGACCTGAAAAGGTGTGTTTCCTTATGATTAGTTTGATAATTTTGAAAAATTAGAAGAAACAAAATTACCTGTAACAAAGGAATTTTATTTAAAATTAAATGATGAAAATGTGACTGAAGAGGATTATGAACATGCACAAAATGTTTGGAAAAAATTTAAAATTAAAAATACGAGAGAATATAACAACTTATATTTAAAAATTGATGTGATACTTTTGGCTGATGTTTTTGAAAATTTTAGAAAAGTATGTAAAGAAAATTATAAATTAGACCCGACATATTATACTTCTCCTGGGCTTGCTTGGGATAAAATGCTAAAAATGACTGGAGTTGAATTAGAACTATTATCAGATCCTGAAATGTATCTTATGATTGAAACTGGAATTAAAGGAGGCGTGTCTATGATTATAAAACAATATGGAAAAGCTAATAATAAATATATGGGACCAAAATATGATCCTAAAAAAGAAAAAATATATCTTCCATATTTAGATGCAAATAATTTATATGCTTGGGCTATGAGCAAAAAACGCCCTGTGAAAGATTTTAAATGGATGAATAAGAAAGAATTACAAAATTGGGAAAAATTTCCTTGTATATTAGAAGTTCATTTGGAATATCCTGAAGAATTACATGATTTACATGACTATCCATTGGCTCCAGAAAGATTAAAAGTTGGTGACAAGAATGGACTGCAAAGCAGTGTTGAAAAATTAATTCCAAATTTGAGTAATAAAGAAAAATATGTTTTACATAGTGAAAACTTGAAATTATACGAAAGATTTAGGACTAGAAATTACAAAAATTCATAAAGGTATTAAATTTCATGAGGAAGATTTTATGAAAAAATATATTGATTTAAACACAAAACCGAGAACAAATGCAAAAAATTAATTTGAAAAAGACTTTGAAATGAATGAATAATAGTGTTTTTGGAAAAACTATGGAGAATGTAAGAAATAGAGTTGATATACAATTAGTTAATTGTGAGGAAAAAGCATTAAAATTATTTTCAAAAACTAATTTTAATAAAAGAACAATATTTTCTGAAAATTTAATTGCTGTGCATATGTATAAGAAAAAAATTAAGCTAGATAAACCTATATATTTAGGGATGAGTATATTGGATTTATCAGACTTTAATGTATGATTTTCATTATAATTATATAAAACCAAAATATGATGAAAATACGTGGTTATTATATAGATATTGACAGTTTAACATATGAAATTCACACTGAAGATTTTTATAAAGATATATCTGAAGATGTTGAAAAAATGTTTGACACAAGTAATTACCCAAAAGATCATGAAAGTGGAATTAAAACTGGTTTAAACAAAAAAGTAATTGGAATGATGAAAGATGAATGTGGTGGAAGACAAATAGATGAATTTGTTGGATTAGGAGCAAAATTATATTCTTATAAAATGTGTGAAGATGAAAAAGAAAGTAAAAGGTGTAAAGGAGTAAAGAAAAATGTTATTGAAAAAAATATAACATTTCAAAATTATAAAGATTGTTTATTTATTGGAGAAGAACAAATGAGAAGAATGAATTTAATAAGACACCGAAATCATGAATTGTATACTGAAAGTGTAGAAAAAATTGCATTGTCAGCAAAAGATGATAAAAGAATAATACTTGAAAATAAAATTGATACATTATCATATAGACATTACATGAATAAAATAATTGGCACCTATGAGAATATATATGGGTTTAAACCACAAAACATTGCGATAAATTAATTATTTTGTTTAATAATGGTGTCATCAGAGAAAATGTTCTGAAATGTTCTGAAATTTTTTGTCGGTGACAGCTTTGCTGCTAAAGTCCCCAGCAACAAGTTATCAGCGAAGCTGTTTGAAAAATGTTGTTAAAATTTTAAAATGTTTTTGAATTTTTATGAAACATGTTAAAGAGGCTGTAAATTAGGGAAAAATGGCAAACATTTTGAAAATTTAATTAAAGTGTTAATTGTCAATCAAATTCCCAAAAATGATGATATAATTAAAGAATATTGTGTAAAATCTGATTGACAGGTATCAAATGTGGCATCATCACTTTGGAATTCCCCTGAGACACTTAGAAAAATTTTGAACCATTTTCAAAATGTACTGAAATTGGGTGCTGGAATCCCCCATTTACAGACTACTCTAGAGTGCTTAATGTTTTGAATGATTCTGATTTGGGAACTTATGTGACGTTTTTGGATATGATACTGGAACACTATAATGAAAGTCCTCATTCGCAATTGGGATCCAGTAGAATGCCTTTTGACATTTACAGGAAGGGAGTCCTCGTTCCCAAAAATTTCCTGTATAAAAGATTTTTCAATTTCCGTTTTTTGACCAGAAAAATTTTCTGTAAAGGTCAGTGAGTCAGAGTCAGTCTTATGAAAAATTTGGTTCAGAAAAGAATCGCTCGTCAATAGTCTGAAGAAGTGTTCATGATTGCAAAAGTTTATATAACAGATCCAATCACTTATGCGTTGGAAGATTTATATGGAGAACTGTTGTAAGGAACATTTTATTTGGAAGAATTAAAAACAGTATGAATTATCAATTTACTAGCAATCAGAATTTGGAGTACAGAACCAACATGACTAACGCCTTTCTGGTTGAAGTCAAACCTCCTATCGATGCAAGAGATGGTAATACTCATATTTTGGTGAATGAAATATTCTATCCTAAGACTTTATCTAACGTGAATAAAACAAACGAAAATAATTTTTATTTTCAACTAAATTTTGAAGTGAAAAATTTTATAAAAAACGAGTCTGACGCCTTACTTTCATGCTTTGTTAATTTCAAATTTGACAAGGTGATGATTCCACAAGGATGTTATGATGCCAAAATGATGTCATGTGTTAAACAAACATTTGTCTCAATTCAGTCTGAATTTTTTTGTGGAAGATTCCAAAACCATGTCTGTCAGTTTCAACATGTTTTTTGAATATTGGTTTCTACCAACACAAAATCTGGCAGACGGACATGCTGTTGATCACAAACCACTGAACCAAATTAGAAAAGTTGGTCAAAGCATCTACACAGACTATCCCATTTACGATGTCAAAGTAGAATTAACTTTAGATCACCCACTTGCTTTTATGTTAGGTTTTGATATTACAGATTTTGTGTTTAAACAACAATTTAGCAGGTCAGTCAAAGCTAAAGAAATTGAGGTGATCAAAGGTTCATATGTGGTTGACAAATGTGCAGGTTTGAATTTTATGTTTCTTGAATGTGATAAGATTGAAAACATTAAAGTAGGGTTCGAGTGACAATGAACGATGTTAATTGCACCATTGAAATGATATGATCCTTGTGATGATCATGATAGAATCTTATTCGCCAATTAGTCATGAAAGAAAACTTCTATCCAGAATAATTCGTAATTTGCATTTTAAAGTATTAGATATAAACAAAGACAAAATCATATTCGATAGCGGTAAGGTTGTTTTGAATGCAATCGTCTATAAAGGATCGAAAAATCGAAAACAAGAATTTATTTTTGCAATGCCTCTTGGAACAAGGAGGAGGAGATATTCATCACAACGAGGAAGAGGAATTTTGGGAAATATACTTTATCAATGAGGTAGACCTCTCTTAAGTGAAAAAAACAAAGCAATTGCAAAAGCTCTTGCAAAACAAGCAGGACATCGAATTATTCTGTGGGCTGCAAATAAATTTGTCAATAAGTTAATTTAAACAAATTATCGCAGAACAGTATTTGTAAAGAATGTTTGGAGGAAAAAAGCAAAAGATTTCATGTCAATGACGAGGAACTGCAAATTACAATGGTAAGCCTCATTGGAGGAGATTTTATCAACTTGGATCCGGTAAGAGAAAAAAGAAATACAAATATATAAAATATCAACAGAGTGGTGCTTTTCCTTTAATTGGGGCAGTTGGCAAACTTGCAGGAAAAGCATTAAATTTAGTGGCAAATAAAATTTTAAATTGAAAAATGATGATATCCATCAAGCAGAAAAAGGAAGACTGAAATGCACACATTTTGAAATTTCTGCCAGCATTTTAAACAGTACCATGCAAACATTAATGGAACACGTGCAAAAAATAAGACTCGAAGACTTCAGATCTTCTTACATTCAAGGTTTGTTCAAGTTATATTGTAGACGTAAATTGGATTTTTCAAGAAATAATATTTTATCAAATAATTTGGAGAAAAAAAATGAAAGTAGGTACTAATGCAAATTTTCCACAACATCCCAATTGTGAGCAAGTATTTATATTTCAAAGAAACTTAATGTTGGTCATTGACAAAAAAGATTCATTAGCATTTACAAACAAAGACATCATATACGAAGTACCGAGTTATTTACTTAATATACCATCAGAAGTTTATAAAACCGTTCATTTTGAGTTGGAGTATGTAAATGGAGGATCCTTCACTGGAAAAGAACAACTGGATTTAACATATATATTATAAAATGAGTGATATTTATGAAAAAGCTTTGAAAGGTTATTACAAATGACAGATTATCAATGGAAGAAATTATCCATTAAGTTGTGGTATTATATTGGAAAAATCATATATTGACAGGGGGCAAACCGGAAACACAAAGATGGTGAGATTATGAAATACTGCTTACTAAACAATGTACAAATACGGTGGAGTTCCTGACAACAGGTTACCCGTTATATACAATGTGGCACAAAGACAAGAGAATCATTTGAAGGAACAAAAACAAAATCAACAGCAAGCGGAATTAAGAGAGCAACAACGCATTTTTTTTTTTCACAAGATAAAAGAAAAATTCCAGAAGAGTTCAAAACAGCAGTGGAAAATCCAACGAAAAAGAAGAAATATTCTCCCAACAAAAATTTTTATCAAAATTAAAAAAACGATTCAAATAAATCACAAACATGTTCACCACAGGACAAAAATTTATCAGAAACAATGCTCATTATATGGAAATAACAAGAAAATTATATGGTAATGAAGGTTCTACTCCACCAAAGAAAGCAAAAACTTTAAATAAAAGAAATCAAGAACCGATAGCAGGACAACCCGAATTATTTCCAGATCCAATGACCATGTTCGATCAACTTCCATACAACAATTCAATTGTAGAAAAAATGCTCGTTCACATAAAAGCAAGAGAAGATGCTGATTCTGACACTTTCACATTTACCAGACCTTCTGTCACCGGCAGTTTATGGAAATTACAAGACACTTTCATGTCTGCAAAGATTTCCTTTAGGGTTGGCAATGCCAACAACAAATTGTCTGCCAAAACCATAGTGGATTACATACCTCGACCACTAAATTGCTGGGCAAAATCATTCGAATTAAGTTTAAATGGGGTTTCCATGACGGTTGCTCATTCCAACAGCATGGAAGTCACGAACGGAATCAATCTTTTGATGTAAAAAAAAAGACCGTGCATACTATTATGGCTGGAGTTGCCATGGGGTGGTTAGATACTCCAGGCAACAATGCTAAAGACACCAGAAAACCAATAACTGACTATGTAGGTGCTAGCAAGTGACGATCGAGTGTGGTAAATGCCGACCCAAGATATGTGGTGGATAAATTATTCTGTCCCATTTTCTACAATGGAGATCAATACTTGACATTGAGCACAGATATTTTGTTCAAAAGGAATAAAGATAGCAATCGTAGAATACTAACAATGTTGGAACATAACTATACTGCAACACAATCCACATTCCATCATGGAGTGCAAAATGCATCTGGCAACAACGTGGGTGCCGGTCAATTAGGTGCAAATTTAGAAAAAGTGAAAATAAAATTAGAAGAATTTTATTTACACTTGAAATTTGTAACACCTAAAGCACAGGTACAAGCCACCTTAAACAAAATGCTGCAAACAGATGGAGAAGTTTTGCAAATATTTTTAAATGAAGTAAGAGTTACTACCAAACCTCACAGTAGAGGGACGAGTTCCCTTAGCATTTCTGATGTTTTCAATGGTCACATACCATATTTATATATCTATTTTGCCAATCGACAAGATTATTCGAACGGGGATGCATTCATTCCCCCAACCTGTCATCATTGGGAAGGAATCACTGATTTGCATATTACGGTAAACGGACAACAAAGAGGTCCTACCATAAATTCTCAAGAAGGTTATTTTCATTTAAGAAAAGCATTACACTTAAATGACAATCGAGAATTACCATTTAATTATGATGATTATGCAAAAGAATATGCATACATCGCATACGAAATTCCTCCAACCGAAGATAGCAATCTGAAAGTTTTGCCTTTAGATGGCAAAACTCCTATGTCTGTTAACATCACTTACACTGTGCTGGCAGATCGAAATATAACCCATCATGTCGGGTTTTTCCATCAAGGTGCAAACTTTGCATTCGTGACAATGCCTTACAAAGAAGTAATGTATTGTAAAATATGTCGAATTCATCAAAATCTGCAAAGACATTGATGTACTTAAACAAACTGACTCTTGTAAAATATCCATTTCAATTTAAATTATGTCAACCGAAAGTGATCAAAAGATATCAACCATTTCAAAAAAAAGCTCCATTGCAAACTCACGTTAAGAAAGTTTGAAGATAAATTGTAAGTATTACTTAACTTCTTTTCTTGTAAATATGGACAAAATATATTTATTTTACCCGATAATGCAAACAAGAAGTTCTTGACATCACAGAATTTTGGAAAATAAATTCACAAGTAAAAATATTAAAAAAAAATGAATGAAATCAAAAAAACAAGAAAGCATCAGTCAAATTCAAAAAGAAATAAATAATTATAAATTTTACATTCAGAAAATCATTCAAACCAAGAACCAGAAGAAGAAGAAAACCGTGATGAAACTTCAAAAAGATTATCACCCTCACACAAAATTGAGAATTACCCAGTTCATGTGATTCTGAAATTGACAACAGTAGTAGTAGTGATGTAGATCAAGTTGGCGAAAGAGAAGCTTTGGCAAATTTATGGTTTAAAATGTTTAATTTGGCAGTGAAATCACCTAATATTTTGGCTTTGAATTTTCAAAAGAAAAACGATTTGATATAAATTATCCCTATTTTTGAAAGTTAATCCAGACAAACGAGTTTTAATGTTAACAGACTCATTCCGAAACAAATTGAGAAAATTATGCAAGTCCATTTTTTGAACAAAGAAATACCTTTGGATATAAATGATATTGTTGGGGACTGGGCCACAGAAGTAGACACATCATTATTGCGGGAAGAAGGGTGTGTTAAGCATAGTAGTTTATCTTGTGAAGTGTGTTATCTACATTAGCAATAAAATCTTCAGAATTAGTGACTTGCCCTGAATACATCTTGGGAGGCAAAGAATTCAGGACACGTGGCACCTCCGATGGGATACAGTGATTTACCTCAAGACCTCAAGAGACTAAAAGTGAAGCAATAGTGACGAGTGACAAGGCGGAGATGGATTCCAATGAGACTGCAGTGACTACACTGGAAACTAAACTAATACAACTAGGGAGAGCCAGAGATAAAGCAGATGCAGTTCTAAGAGCCAGTAAGGAACATGCAATTCGACGGCACATCGAAAGCCTTAAAGACACCCTTAGAGAAGTAAGCAAATGGCAGAGAGAAGTCAAAGCGGGAAAAATTTCACGTAATGAAGATGCCAAGGAAATTGACAAATGGAGCAACGATGTAGAGAATAAAATGGAAGAAGCGGACCGAAAGATCAGTATCCTCGAGGAATGGTTAAGTGACACACAGACCAAATGAGAAGACCAAGAACAAAATGAACAAATGAACTTCGAGATTCGCCTGCAAGAAGAGAAATTGAAATTGCAAGCACAATTCGTCAAACCTGACAAGCCATACAGTGACACGCCAACAAGGAGTTCAACCTTAACATTCAAGCAAAGCTGCCAAAACTAAAAATTACAAAGTTCAATGGAACTTATGCTGACTGGCCTAGATTCTGGGGGCAATACTCCAATACTATCGATAAAACTAGTGTGCCACCTGTGAACAAATTCACGTACCTAAGGGAATTCTTGTGAGAAAGCGAAAAAGGCAATCGAAGCCTTGCCATATACTGCCAAAGGACATAATCGAGCGGTAGCCATTCTGAAAGATAGATTTGGAAAAGATAGCAAAGTCGTGAAAGCATATGCCAAAGAAATGCTTGACCTACCCTATACAGCTACTACAAACCTGAAGAAAGTTCATGAATTTTACGAGAAGCTCTCGTATTGTGTGCAGTCATCAGAGACCCTAAAACAGCTTGACGCAGTAAATGGAACTGTCTATGACACTTGAGAAGTTACCGAACATCAGGGGAGATTTAGTTCGCAATGATCCCAGCTGGGAAACCTAGAATTTTGTCCAGCTGACTGAAGCCCTTCGACTCTGGATTCAACGTAACCCAGTGGAAAACAACAAACCAGAAGACCAGAATGGAGGTTATCAATTTCAGACGCAGCAAAAGAAGAGTAAACAAACTCAAGTATGCATCTAATGCAATGTGGAAAAACATTGGTCCTTGGAATGCGATTCAGTTTCAACTAGGGAAGAGCGTAAGAAACTCTTAGCTATGAAGAAATTGTGTTTTAACTGCACGGGACCTTCTCACAGAGCATCAGAATGTAAAAGTACTTTGACATGCAACCATCATCACAAAAGACATCACACTTCAATTTGTGATGCCCCAAAGGAAGCCACACCTCAACCAGTGATGACAGCTCATAAATCAGATGACAAGGAAATAATATATCCTATTGTGCTAGTCGAAATTGATGGGACTAAGACCCATGCACTTCTTGACATCGGAGCCGGCAGTTCCTACACCTCAGCTAAGTTGATAAACGCATTCAAAAAGAAGCCCAAAGAAGTGAAGACCAAAAGAATAGAAACGATGCTTGGATCATCAACCACCAGAGTGGAGATATATATGGCCAACTTACAGTCAATTGATGGGAAATTCAACTTGAATGTCGAACTGTCAAAAGTGGACAAACCTGAGCTCATGACTCTCAAGAACCCAGAGTACGGAAAATTGTTGAAAAAATACAGCCATTTGAAAAGAGTAAAGGTTGACGACCCTGACAATCGCCTGCAAATTCCCATCCATATAGTCCTCGGCACAAGTGAATATGCCATGATGAAGACAAGAACAGCCCAAAAGATCGGGTCACCAGGACAACCGATTGCTGAAAAGCATTGCTTGGATGGACAGTTGTGTCTCCTGGAAAGGAAGAAATGGAAAGCCCTGTGCTGTTAACTCAATCTGTCACCACAGATTACGAGCAGTTATGTGCTTTGGATGTCCTTGGCCTAGCTGATAGAAACGAGAATGACCAGCTGACAGTATACTAAGAGTTTAAAGAACTGCTCCAGAGGAATGAAGCCAGCTGGTATGAAACCAAACTTCCATGGAGAGGAAATCATCCTCCACTGCCCACAAACGAAGCTGGTAGTAAGCAACACCTTGAACAACTTGTCAGAAAGTTAGAGCGAACCAACCAATACTCAGAGTATGAGAACATCATCCAAGAACAACTTCAGGGAGTTATCGAAGCCACACCTAAAGAACCCACTGGTAAAGAATTTTACATCCCACATAAAGGAGTTTGCAGAAAAGACGCAGAAATTACAAAATTATGCATTGTGTATGATGCATCCACATGACAAAGCAACAACCAGCCCTCGCTTAATGATTGTCTTTGTCTGGGGCCCCCACTCCAGAACCTCCTGTGGGACGTCCTAGTGAGAGCAAGATTCTACCCTATCCTAATGGGTGATCTCAAGAAAGCCTTCCTGCAAATTAGAATTATGGCAGAAGAAAGAGATTCATTGCGATTCCATTGGAGAAAACCAAACAGTAGTCAAGTTCAAGTCTACCGTTTCACCAGAGTGCTATTTGGTCTTACATGCTCGCCATTTCTTCTCGGGGGAGTGATAAACCAACACCTCGACAGCTGGAACGATTGACACCCAGAGTTCATCAGAGCTGCATAAAGGCCTATACGTCGACGACTGTCTTAGAAACAGAGACAAAGAAAACAACACCAATTGAAGTGTTCGAAGATGCAACTTTTACCATCCACAAATGGTATTCAAACGCTCCAGAATTGGAACCAACCTATGAAGTACCAACAGGACCGGAAGAACTGACCAATGGTAAAAGTTATCTGGGTGGAGCTCGACAACCCACAGGAAAACTGCTTGGCCTACCATGGGATAGACAATGAGCATCCACCTTACACCAGACTGAGGTACAACAACCAAGAGAGGCATCCTCTCCAACCTTGCCAAAATATATGATCCATTAGGACTCGCATCACCCTACTCCTTAACTGGTAAACTCATTTACCTTGATATCTGCGATGCGAAATTTCCATGGGACACAAATCTGCCCAATTCTCTACTGAAATGGTGGGAAAAATGGAATAGTTCTCTCGAAACTTTCACTATTCCTCGGTCACTTGCGCCACATCCCCAGCCAATCTCAGAGATTACTCTACGTGGATTTGGAGACGCCAGCTCCTATGGAGTATGTGTGGCAGTCTACGCAGTTGTGAAACAAGGACGAATTACCCAAGGACTAGTCTGCGCCAAATCATGAATTGCTAAATGCAACTTAACAATTCCCAGTCTTGAGCTGATATCCAGTCATATTGCAGTGAATCTAGTGAGCAACATACGAGCAGCTCCCAGCACCCAACAAGTGGCCATCCATTGTTGGCTCGACTCAACAGTAGCACTTTATTGGATTAATGACCAAGGCAAGTATTGTCAGTTTGTGGCCAAATGTGTACATAAGATACGACAGCACGATGAGATTACATGGCACCATGTTCCAACAGTGGACAATCCAGTGGATTTGGGGAGTCGAGGAGGAAAGATCACGAACAACTGATTGTGGAGAGAAGGTCCAACTTGGTTAAGAAATCCATCTGAGTGGCCACCAGACAGAACGTTAGAACCTACTGCAGATACTAGATCAGAAGCCAAGATGACGAGAGAGATCTTGAAAACAGCTCAAGCCAAACAAGACATCTTCGATCAATTACTCGACAAACATCCACTAGCCAAAGTATTAAGGATCGGAGCATGGATACGTCATTTTGTTTATAACTGCAAAACCCAATTCCGAGACAAAGAAGTTGGTCCAATCCGTACATGGGAAATTAAATGACAACAACTATGGTGGATACGACATGCTCAAGAAACAGCCATAGGTGACAGCCATTTCCAAGCAGATCAACTATGGCTGAACCTCCAGCTGAATGCTGAGCAAGTCCTGGAATGCAGAGGAAGAATCATTGGAGAGTACCCTATCTATTTGCCTGACTCGCACCCTTTCACAGCACAGGTGGTTCGTCAAGCACACATCTTTACACTTCACAGAGGGATTCCAATCACAATGGCAAAAGTCCGAGAATGCTATTGGGTACCTCATCTTAGATGACTGGTAAAGAAGATGAGAAAAAGCTGTCATGGTTGTAAAAGGTTCCAATCAAAAGTCTACCAAACATCACCACCTGGGAATTTACTCACGCCAAACGCAATCCTCCATACCAACACAATGTACCTACCTGAATTAGAAAGACATCGTATACCGGATAAAGACTTGAGAAAGTGAGCGAAATACCTGCTGAAATGCAAACAAGAAATGTGGAATAGGTGGACCTGTGAATATGTCCAAAGCCTTTGCAAACAACACTGACTGTCTGGACCAAAGAAAACACCTCACCCAAATGTTGGCGATGTCATCATCAAGGAAGATCAAAAAGCAAGAAACATGTGGAAGCTGGCGGTGGTTAACCAGCTAATCACGGGGAGAGACGGCATTGTAAGAGCAGCCAAACTGAAAACTGGTAATGGCTATCTAGAACGAGCCATACAACATTTATTTCCATTAGAGGTGACTTGTGGAAAAGAGAAAACCATCCGACTAAACCCTAATGCTCCGGAGTACAAGCCGAGACCCAAGAGGGATGCCGCAGCCGCAGCTTCAGTGTGGATACAAGATGTTGTGAGACATGAGCAAAATGAGTTAGATACATTACTATAGAACATCTACCAATCGAACTGATTATTAACTTCATATTTTTCTTGTTACTTTGAGATTAAGACTTAGAACTTTTCAGTAGTTTAGTGACCCAGTCCAACAGTGTGCATGTATATCTCATTCAAGAATATACATAGGGCAGTGTGTTGGGAACTGGGCCATAGAAATAGACACGTCATTATCACAGGAAGAAGGGTGTGTTAAGCATAGTAGTTTATCTTGTGAAGTGTGTTATCTACATTAGCAATAAAATCTTCAAAATTAGTGACTTGCCCTGAATACATCTTGGGAGGCGAAGAATTCAGGACAATATACAATGTATCCTATTATCCAAATTGTCAAAACAGAAAATGAACAAACACGAGAAGTTGTGTTACATTGAAAATTTTATTTTACACGATTTATTGCATAAAGGTCTTACATTTTTAAATAAATATATTTTCGATAATTAAATTAATTTTTTTCAGCCGAACAAAAAAATGTCAGAAAATATCTACAAATTCCAACTCGTCAATCCCACAATTTTAACAAATTTATTAAAGACCCTACAAGAAAATGCAACCAATCAAGATATAAATAGAATGAATAAATATGGAGCAAATGATCCAATGAGAAATGTATATTAAGAAGCAGCAGAAGCAAGAGCAAAAGCATATTTAAATAAACAACAAAAGTTCAGAAAATTCTCAACAAAACCGTAAAGAAGAACCACAACGTCAAGACAAAGTACAACCAAGAAAAGAGAAAGAAAGATACGTCACAAGAAAAGAACAAATATTAAAAGAAAGATTGATTCAAAAAGGAATAAAACCTACAAGATCGGGAGGATTAAAGTTTCCAAACGGGAAAAAATTGGACATAAATTATGAAGATTTTTTTCACGACTTTGGCAAAGATTTAAAGAAAAGTAGTCTGTAATGTCCGGATTCTGTCACTCCTTTTTCAACACATTTTCAAAATGGGTCAAAATTTTTCAAAGTGTCGTTGGGGAAAACCCTTTTTATTGACGGCGTCACTTTCGGTTTCGCTTACTTAACTTCCGGTCGCTTTCATGAATTTAATTATGTTACCAAGAATTTCAACACATTTAAAAAAACGGGGCAAAATTTTTCAGTGTCTTGGGGGAATAACCTTAACATTCCATACATGCCTAACTCGATGTCAACAAAAAAACTATTTTCGGTTTGCTCCGTTGTTAGGGAGATTAGGCATGTATGGAATGTATGGAATGTGGGGAAAACCCCTCAACGACAGGCGGGGGAATTACCTTTTTCCTAATGACGCCATTTCCAGCCGCTTCCAGGAATTTGATAGCGTTACCGAGAATTTAAGCACATTTTAAAAATGGGTCAAAATTTTTCAAAGTGTCACAGGGGAATACCCTCAACATTCCATACATGCTCAATCTCCCTAACAACTTGAACAGCTCGATGTAAACAAAAAAACTATTTTCGGATTCGCCGGTTGTTAGGGATATCTGGAATGTATGGAATGCAGGGGACAGCGTCGCTGCTAAAGTCCCTCAACATTTGGTTTGGAAGTTTACATATTTTGAAAATAAAATAAATTCAATAAAAATATAAATAAATGGGGAACAAACAATCAACTTTAAAACCTGAAAAAATTATTGAAAAAAATCATAAAATATTTAAGAAAAAAGCATTCAAGTTTGGTTTTTCAGTAGGAGCAGGGCAAGCATATGATATTGAATGTAATATTCAATTTGGAACCACTTCAGCAAAACAATTTATTTTTGATAATATGTATGAAAATTTAAAATTAGTTGGTAGAAATGTTATAAAAAGTATTCAACAAAAAGCAAAAGAAAAGGAATCAAATCTTGTTAAAGAGGTCCCTGAAATTTTAAACAAATCTTTAGACACAAATGATAAAGACGATAAAGACGATAAAGACGATAAAGAAATGACAGATGAAATTAAAGATGATAAAGAAATTAAAGAAGAAGTAAACGAGTTTGTAAAATCAACTCTTGAGTGATAAATTATTTTATAAATTTTATAATACAATATATATTATAAAATTATTCATGTTTGGCTTGTTGATGCTTCATTATCGTCTTTTTTATTCCGCTTGCGGTCCATAGGTTTTTCACATGTCGTTGCTGTGCTCTGTTTTTTAATATGTTTTCCAACTGTAACTCCACCAGATAATATTCCAAGATATGGTAAATATGGACTTAGTTTTTCAACTACAGATTTTACATCACGTTTCAGTAATTTATCTTTAATAAGTTCTTTTTCCAATTCTTCACTGCTTTCAATTGCTTCTAACCCACCTAATAAATCCGCAAATTTACTAATTAATAAATCGGTTAAAAATACATTTGCTTTTTCTGCTTGTTTTGCCTCATATTCTGCATAAATTTTAAATATAACTTTATCACTTGATTTTTTAAAATTTTGAACAGATTGACTAATTTCCCCATCTTCCGACAATTTTATCAATTCTTCTCGTTTTTTCATTACTTCTTTTTTCACATCTTGCTTCACATTAGCTTTGCTGTTTGCGGTTTCAGTTGTCGCAGTTGTTTCAATTGGTGGAACTTCTATACCTTCAGCTCTGCTGTTTTCTTGTTCACTTTGTTCACTCATTTATTTTATAACCAAATGGAAAAATTAAATTAATTTCTAATCTTGAACATTTTTTTGGTTTTAATGTTTCTAAAATTTTATCCAATTCTTTTTTACCTTCCGCTGTGCGGTCACCTACATCTAAATATTCTTGAATTATTGTTGTCATATCTTTTTTATTCGGATTATAAAATGTGACTAATTTTGAAATATTTTCTCTAAATGGTTTAGCAATAGATGTCAACTGCTGCGTTATAACTACGACGGAAAGATAATGCCTTGCAGAAAATCCTAATTTAACCAACTCACTTGTTCTATTTTTAACATTTTTTCCACTTGCACAATCATCCAATATGATTAAACTTTTACTTCCTTTTGAAAAGTGAACTATAAATTTTAACCAATCTTCAACATTATCTTGATCACAAGGAATAGCAATAAAATCTTCATCTTTATCATATTTCCAATTTTCATAAGTTTTATTCCATTCAAATGTCGGACAAATTAAAAAAATATAATCAAAATAATTTTTATATTTATTTTCTATAAAATCTAAAAGATATTTTGTTTTTCCACAAGCAGTCATTCCAACAATTATCATATTAAATGGTTTTTTGTTACCCACTTCGTGTTCAGCTTTGCTGTCATTCATTTTTTATTTTTCAAAAATCCTTGATTTTTGTTTTCAAAATTGAATTGAAGACAAATCTTTATTTACAATGTTTAACAATCCATCACTTATCACAAATAAATGACACATTACATTTGCAGAAATGGCAGTTTTTTTTTAATTTCTAACAATAGTCCAGACTGTGTGTTTACTAACTTTTTACCAGTTCCATAAACAAAGTTATCATCTAATGTTCTTAAATCCACACATAATGCAAACAAATCTTTATAAAATTTTTCAATACTCATAACTGCATCACTACCACCATATCCTCCGTGAAATATTCGAAATGCCTCTTCAAAAATTCTTCTTTTTGGCATACCTTGAGAATATATACTATTTGGCACACCTTCAACAGAAATTTTAACTTCTGTTATATTTGGATAAACAAATAGTTCGCTATCTGTGACAGTTTTATTTCTAAATAACAACACAACTGCTTTCATACTCTTCCGCGGAATATTTATGGTTTCATTATGTAAAGTTGCATCTTTATTCCATTCTACTGTTTTCATCAAAGTTACATAATTATATGATAATGATCTTCCTGTGGTGTAATTTGATAAAACATCAATTGCCAAGTCTTGATTTTCAATTGTTTTACACTCTAGTTCTAAATTTTCCAATGTATATCCCCCAACACTACTGCCAGACTGTGCTACCATAATTTCACTAGCTTTTGGAAAAGTTAAAATGTATTAAATTATTAATCATTCCGTAAGGGGCATATAGTCCATGATATGAAAGTATTTTTTCTAATATTAAACACTGTTTTGTTCCATAAATATCATACATTAATTTATCAGAAGCTTTTTCTGCATTGCCACTTGTTGTTCCAGAGTCATCTTTTGAAATTAATTTTCTGAGGTTTTCTCGGGCGATGCCGTATTCAACCATATCTGCTCTTTCAAATTCAGGCTTCCAGAGATCTTTGTAAATTTCTAGTAAAGATTCTCCACTAAATTTAAAAACCAATCTTTTCTTTAACAATTTTGATAAATTATTTAAAAACCACGATTTAGTATTTGCATTTTTAAAATTAAATAACAATTTTAATGAATCAGGAACAAGACACAAATTAGGATTTAATTTTAGAATACCTATATAAAGTTCTTCTTCAGGATTTACTTTATTCGGATTCAAAGTTACAACATGCCTTGTTCTGTTTCCTTTAATTTCACTCATTTTTGATCTTTTACATCCTGGATATAATTCGTTTACTCTATTCATTTTTTATTATACAAAAATTAAAAATTTTATTTAATTTATCAGAAGCGCTTGCTTCACTTGCTATGCTGTTTTTTTTATTGTCCTTTCGGTATTCTTTATATTCTTCATATAAAAAGTAAGTAATTGCAATAGCTAATATCCATAGATTTTTAGCAAGAAAGGCAATACTTTTTGCACCCCATGATAACACCTGTGAAATTAAATTTAAAACTGCTGAAATGACTGCACCAAAATTTTTACCTATATTTGCAATTGCTTTTCCTAAATTTCCAACCGCTTTTGCACCTTGTTTTAATGCGTTTCTTGCCCTTATAACTATTGCTGTAATTATACCTGCTACAGAAATAGCAACTGCTGATAAACCTAATAAATTTTCTTTTGCCCATTTTTTAAATCTTTCTAATCTTCCAAGGTCAAATTCTTCAGCATTTTCATTTGAAATCTGTATTCCTTCTTCACTAATTGGTCTTTCATTATTTTCAAGTCTCATTTTATCTGCTTGAAGTTTTGCAATTTCTGAAAAACTTTTATATATACTTTTTTGGGGTTCAGCTGTTTCTAAATCAGATTTATTTTTCCAATGTTGATGCTCTCTATCAAATCCATCAATTTTTCCACGTATAACTTCTTTTTTTTCATTTTCTGATAGATTGGAGTCAATATCCTCCAAATATACTAGTCCTCTAAATTCTCTTAATTCATTTCTTTCAAATAATGTTCGTCTTGGATCCTGTTCATTATCGATGAATTTTTTTAAGTTATTTTCACCAATTATATTATCAATTTTAGTTTGAATTTCTAAAATAGAATCATCAGTGATAGAATTAATAACTTCATTGCGATTCACAAGCTCAATTTCAAAATCACCACGCTCCGCGACAGCTACGCCGATTCTTTGTTCTATTACTGCACTTGGAGTTTTTTCATATTGTTTTTTTTCTTTTTTCATATAATCCATTAAATTCATCAACATATTTCTTATTTTTTCTTGTAAATAACTCTGGTTCATTGTTGGTATTGACATTACCAATTTTTTCACCTTTGAAAATAATCGAAACATTTCCTTTTTGGTCTCTAACAAATACAGTTTTGTCTAACAATATGCTTGAATTTGGACCATTTTTCTTTTCGAGGGTAACATCGAATATTTTTTTGAAAGATTTTTTTCTATCACCAGTAATTAATCTCCTTATAGATCCCGCATCTTTTTTCACATCAGGTATATATTTAACCCTATTAAATTTGCTTTTTTGATTTTCTGTGTTTATTATGTTTATACTTCTATTATGATCATCAGGGTCATCCCCACCAAAACTTGTTTCCCCTTCTTCTTCTTTTTCTTCTTCATTATTTCTATTTCTCATTTCAATATCATCAAAACCTTCAGACATTTATTTATTTATTTATTTTATTTAATTTATCACGACTGCTTTGCTGACGCTACGCTTCGATGTTTTGAATATTTTCTTCTGGTAACCAAGAATTATGTTTATTGTCATAGCCTAACCACTTTACCAACACCATATTTTTACCTTTGACTTTTTTCCTTTTTAATATTTTCTCAACTCTATACACATTATCCTTTTTATCCACAGCAGATAATTCCTGTTCATAAGATTTTCCAATAATTGGTTCTCCCTCATGATCTTCTATTTCATACATGCTTGGATCACCTCTAAATACTTTTACAATTTTAAAAATTTCTTCTGTAAAATTAGCTTCATAACCCTTAGTAAAGATATTCTTATATTTAGAAATTCTAACAGTATCACCAATTCTGAATTTAGGTACAGGTAAATCTCCTAATGGGTAACCATATAGTGTAATCCACACTTGGTCTTTGTTAGACTTGTTCACATCAGCAGGTTTCATTAATATACTACTGTGTTTAGTATGGTTATAATTATCTACAAGTTCATCTACGTGGTCAATCCAATTATAAGTTCCTTTACTGTAGAAATATTTCCACATGGATGTTTTTAGAGTTCTGTTAAATCTTTCAACTATAGCTGCTTTTCTATCAGAGTTTGTGGAAAAATATTCAACATTATGTTTTTTCAATAGTTCTTTTACACCTACATTGTAAAATTCTTTTCCTTCATCAAATTGAGCGACTTTTGGGTATTTACCAAATCTTTCTTTAAATTGTTTTAATAATTCATCCACAGCTTTTGTCATGTTTTTAGTATCTTTTCTGTAAACAGGAATAGTGAATGCATATCTACTCAAAATTTCAACAGCTGTCAGTATCCAATAATATCCTTTGTTCTGGTTTTTATATTTTCCCATATCAACCAAATCCATTTGTATTTGATCAGCTAAATCTTTGACAAATGTTCTTTGGAATTTATGCCTTCTAACAATTGGTTTGTATCTTGTAAAAGTATCTTGTGTTTTTAAACAGTCTTGCACAATTTTTCTACTAACGTTTAATCCCTTTTCTTTTGCTTTTTGATAAAGTCTTTCTGCAGATTGATAACCTGTTTCTGGGTTGTAATAAATGTCTCTCAATTCTTGTTCAATAACAACTTCTTTGTCGCTAACTTTGTTCATTTATTTTTTAATATTGTAAAAATAAACAATGAACCAAAAACTGAGCAAAGCGAACCTTCTAGTGGAAGAAGCTTCAAAAAAAATTATGGAAAATATCATGATCTTGTTAAGAAAGAACAAGCAATTGTAGATAAAAAATTAAAAGAAAATTTTTTAAAAAAATATCCTTATGCAGATTTATCAAAATTTGAATTTGTACAAGATTATACAAAAGACGGAAGTTTTAATGGTGCAAAAATTTATTTTATAAATAATAAATATATTCAAACTGATATTGAAAGTGATGCATTTAAAAGCGTTCCAAATGCAACCAAATATCTATATATTAACCGCAAAAGCGGACTGCAAAGCGGTAAATCTATTGAACACAGCGACAGCGGGCATTCCGCCCACTTTCCAAAAATTTGGAAAATCAGAGGAACTGTGCAAGAATTACCAAAAGGTAAAAGACATGTTGATTTTACCGGAAAATCATATTATTGGGATAATTTTCCTATAGAATATGTCTTAAATTATCCTATAAATCAGTTTAGAATTTATGTAAACAATACAGATTATTTTCAAAGCAATTTACCTATATTAAATTCGCCACGTGATATAACTACAGATGATAATGCAAAATGGTCACTTAATGAGCCATATTTTCAAAGCATTATAGGAACATGGATTGCAACTTATGGATGTGGAATTTCAATACAACATTTATTTAGTTCAGATGTGCCAAAACAAATTACATCATTTATGAGATTTCATCTATATTTTACAGTTAGAAGAATTATGTGGCAATTGAGAAATGGTGATGATAAAACCTTTTATAAATTTAATGCTGGTTTTTTAAAAGATCACTATCCAAAATGGACATGGCAAGAAATTTTAAAATATAAAAATGAACATTTAGGACAAGATGTTGTTGGAGTAAGACCATGGGAAAGATATAAACATGGTCCAGGACAAATTAGAGACACAAAATGATTATAAAAAATTTGTGCCAAAAATATCAAATGGGCTTACAAAAAGTGGCACAGAATTGCTAAATCACAGCATTGAAGCATATATTTATTCAATCCTTGGAGCACAAGCTAGAACTAGACAAAGTATTTTTGGGCCAAGAGCTTCAGCATTAGAAACTCAAAAAGTTTTTAGACAAATTGAAGATTCTATAATAAATTATGATACAACAACATGGATTAATAATATGAATCAAGCAATTTTGTCAACTAATGTAGTTTTAAATACTGCTATAAGTCCAACTTTATGGTTAATTCCATCATCTTTAATTATTTTAAAAGAACCAATAGATGGTTATAATAATAAACTAAAAGTTTCATCAGAAAATATGATTTTTGGAATTAACAAAAATTTAAATTATTACAGGGTTAAAGAACAACCAATAAAAAAAACAACTGGGAGCACATGACTTGAAAAAATTAGAAACATTAGGAACTGAACAACAACCAAAGACCAATAAACAGCCTTTGGTTGCTAAAGTAACAAAAAACAGCAAACAGTTGAAAACCGGCGGAGCCGGCACAAGCACTGCTATAACAACAGCCACAGCCCTTACGGGTGATAATTTAATTGTTTTATCTTTATCAATAATTGGTGGAATTTTAATCGCACCGTATGTGCTCTGAGAAACAAAGTTTCGAATCAAAATATATATTATAAATAAATGACAATATCTTTAAAAATCTTCATCACAAAAGATGAAAACTCAGAAAAAATAATTCCATTAGACAAGCCACTTATATTAACTAATTGTAGCGGCAGCGATGCTGGTAAAATGTTTGTAAAATCAGTAAGTATATTTTGGAATTTTAATAATTTATATAAAAATATTCATCATTTTAGTTATGACACACAAGGTGCTAATAGAAAAATTGACTTCAAAGATAGATATTGTACTTTTAATATTTTAAAAACTGAATTAGAAAATGTTGGTGCAATTGAACTGGAACAAATTGATTTTTCTGGAAAATGCACAATAAAATCGGATAAAACATTAAATTTGAAAACATTTGGACCAATCATAAGATTTTCCGAGAATAAAGTAATACAAGCAAATACTTCAACAGAAAGCGACAATGTAGCAAATATTAATAACAACTTGGAATATGTAAACATAAGCTGTAATATGATTGATAAAAGTAAAAATTTTGTAAATGGTAAAAGAAGTAATGTACTTATTCAAGTTCCAATAACGACAGAACAAACACTAAAAGGAAGTGTTTCTAAAATTTATCCGCCTGAAGAAATAGGAGGAATTAAATTATCAAATGGAATTTATAATGAATTAATATTCAAAGTAGAAGGAAACCATGGTAGTGGTCCACAAGGTGGTTCATCTTCAATAGGAAATGTTTTATTGGAAATTATTATAAAATAAATGAGTTTATTTTACAGATATGAAAGTAAACATGAATCTGATGTAACAGGGAAGCTGTCTACTACAGGAGGGAACATGACAGGAGACATTAACATGGGCTCACACCATATAACAACATCAGTTGATCCAACGGAAAATGTGCATTTGGCAAGAAAAAAATACGTCGACGACAAAGTTGCAAGCAGTAGAGGAGGAATTTCAGCAGGAAATTTTCTGTCAAAAACAGGAGGTACAATGTCTGGAAATATTGTAATGGGAAATAACAAAATTGCAACAACTGTGAATCCTGTGAGTGATAAAGACCTTTGTAGGAAAAAATATGTGGATGATCAAGATTCTAGAAAATTATCAGTAACAGGAGGAACAATGTCTGGAAATATTTGTTATAAACAGCTATATTTCGTCGGGTTATTCACAAAGTTCGTAGCTATTTATAGGGTTTCGACCTTCGAAAATAAGTCTCATAACAGTAATATGAAAATTGACACCCAAAAAGGGGTGCGGCTTGTCCTGTCAATTCGTCAAAATTCAAAATAATGTTAATTATTTACAATATTTACAATACTGCCCGGGGTTGATCATCATACATGATCAACTAACAAATCAACACATGCTCGACTGTCTTCTAATGTTTTCTCCCAGAAACCGCCCCACCAAGGAGCCTTTTCCACGATGAAAGACCAAGTGATGCGATTATTGGCCAAATGGTACAAAACTTCTTCGGAACGGGCAACTGTTTGTACTTCTTTAGATGCAGATCGAAATGTCTTAGCATTGTCCGATATGAGCGTACATGGAAGTCCTCTTCGACTAGTAAATCTGCGAAACGCCATCAAAAACGATTGGACACTTAATCCCTTTGTAAGTTCCAAGTGCACTGCCCAGGTTGACGCACATGTAAACAAACATACATATGCCTTGGCACCTTCTTGGTCGCGTGTTTCTTTGCTAGGTCGAACATACAAAGGGCCAGCAAAATCTAATCCGGTGTAAGTGAATGGTGGTTCGGTAGACACTTTCGCTGGGCAAACCAGGTGTTTGTGGAGGGTTGTAAGATGGTCCTTCGTGCTTTCGACAAACAACGCACTTTCTCAGATTCCGTTTTACTGCTTCTCGCCCTCTCAACACCCAGAATCGTTCGCGTAGTGTCACCAATGTTTCTCGAATTCCTGAATGTTTAATCTTCACGTGTATATCTCTAATAACAAGGTCGGAGAAGTGGTGTTTTGACGGCAGTAAAATCGTTTTTTTGCTAGATTCTGGAATTGTTGCGTTGTTGATCCTACCTTGACATCTCAGTATGTGTTGATCGTCGATGACTAAGCCAAACTGGACCACGTAAATTGGTGGACTGGAATTGGGATTGTTGTTAAGATACTCCAATTCTCTTTCAAACGATGACGATTGAACTGTTCTTATCCACAGGGATTCTGCTTGATTGATCTCCGATGCCGTCAACGCTACTGTTGGAGGTGAATGCGACTGATTTTTCGAACGTTTTGCTTTCTTGAGATTTCGAATCAATCGCAGTACGTAGGCTGTAATCCGTAGTAAGCGTGCCAAACTGCTAAAGGAACTGCATTGGATAATCTTATCGAGGTTAACCACTGGTGCTCTCTGTTGAAGACTCGAAAAGGAATAAGTAATAGCTGGAGGATTCTTTACGATTTCTTCCATCGCAGACTTAGGGATGTCTTTGGTTACTGGATTCACAGGCCAATCTTCAGTTTGAGTGAGAAATTCAGGACCATTGCACCATACTTTAGATTCCGCAAGTTCCTTTCCGCTCGTGCCACGACTAGGCAAATCCGCTGGATTTTGCGAACCTGGACAAAACCTCCATTGATTTTTGTTCGATAATTGACGTATTTCTTGGACTCGATGTTCGACGTATTGCCTCCAAGGTTTGTTGTTTCTGATCCAGTATAAGGTAGTGATGGAATCAACCCAGTATACTGTTTGAAGATCTTGAGGCAAAGATAATGATTTTCGGATGGATGCTACAAGTCGCGCGAGGATAAGAGCCCCCAGAAGTTCTAGGCGTGGAATACTTTGCTTCTTCGTGGGTGCGACTTTGGTTTTCGATGCTACTAGGTTAACTTCTACATGACCATTATCGTAGGTAGACCTCGTATAAACAGCGGCGGCAAAGGCTTGTTGGGACGCATCGCTAAACCCATGGAGTTGAATGTTGTTAGGTCTTGACGCTCTCGCACTGAAATAACATCTGGGTAATCTGACATCTGCTAAATGCTGTAAATCAGTCACAAAGGAGTTGTACTTTAAAAGAGCCTTTCCTTGTAATTCTTCGTCCCAGTCAATTCTTTCACAACAAATAACTTGAAACAAGACCTTCAGCTGAATAGTGAACGGACTAAGGAATCCTAACGGATCGAATAGTTTGGCTGTTAGTTTAAGTAATGATCGCTTCGTGGCAGGCAACAACCTTGCATAAGTAATTAACTCGCTGAAATTGAAAAACAGTTCATCTAAATCAGTGTTCCAATTGACTCCCAACACCTTGATCGAATTATCTTTGGATGGACTGTTGGAACTAATCGTAGATTTGGTGTAGGATTCATCATCTATAGCAATCTTTCTCTCGGGTGGAGTCGATGATTCTTCATTGCGCTCTGACTGTTTGATTTTCATCATAAGGGAGGCAGAATTCGAGTGCCATTTTCGTAGGTTAAATCCACCATTCTTCATCACTTCTTTAGACGCTCGGTATATATCGTAAGCTTGATCATCGCTGCTTGCTCCGGAGAGGAAGTCGTCCACGTACAGGGACTTCCTTAGCAATTCAACAACTTCTGAATACTGATCTTGGTGCAAATTCAAGTGATGGTGGATGGCTGCTCCAAGGATGGCTGGTGATGGGTGCAGACCAAATACCAGGCGGCGAAATCTTAAGTGAATGATCTTTGAGTTCAACTTGTCTGGCTCTTGCAGCCAAAGAAAACGAAGCATATCGCGGTCGTTTGGGTCTATCCCCACCATGAGGAACGCCTTCTCAATGTCAGCAGACAAAGCGACTGAATTCCATCAAAACCTTACTAGAACATCGAACAAATGCGGTATAAAGTTTGGCCCTGTTTCCAACAGGTCATTCAACGATCGAGCCTCACCGTCCAACTTTGCTGATCCATCATAGACCACGCGAAGTTTTGTGGTGTCTTTATCCTTTCGAATAACCGCGTGATGAGGTAAGTAATGGACTGGTTTCGCTGTGACCATTGTTCGGTCTTCAATACTTCCTATCTCTTCTGGAGGAACTTCCTCGACCACTTCCTTCTCCAGTTGCTCTTGGATAGTGTTGTTATACTCTTTGAGCAGCTCAGGTTGTTTCTTCAACTTGTATTGCAGGGATTTCAGCCGATTATAGCAATGATTGTAATCTGTGGTGACGTTTATCTGGTCTTCCTTCCAAGGTAGAGTTACCTCGTAGCGATTGTCCTCGTATCTGATATTCTTCAAAAATTGCTCGGGAAGTTGATCGTTGTGGGGATCTTCTCGTTCTCGAATTCCAATTGATTCTGTTTCCCAGAGTCTTTTGAGGGTCGATTTCAAATCGTCGTTCTGCGTGAGGCCATGGCATTTCTCGATGTCTCCTGATATGATGAGGTTTGACACATACGTATCAACTGCAGTCATCGTGACGTCATCCAGTGGGCCAGATAGAAGCCATCCCAGCTTACTATTGACAGCTGTTGGTCCAGAATCTCCTCGAAGGGTCTCCCCCGTAACAACGTCCCAACAACAATCTGATCCTATCAGTACGTCAATGGAATCACAATCTTGATCTTCATATTCATCGGCCAGAATCAGTCCTTCGAGGTGAGGGTACTTGTTAACGTCGACTTTGAGTGGCATTGATGAACATATTACTGGAAAACTTAACGCTGATATTTCTAATCTCTCACTGTCCTTCTTCCGTAAGGTAAATTTCACAACATCACAGGTTTCTCTTTTAACATGATCATCACCAAACGTATTCAAACGAAGATTTTCCCTTTTCACAGGCTTGAGCTTCAGTCGTGATTTTAGACTGTTCGTGACGTACGACCGTTGACTGCCGTTATCAAATAATACACGAACACTCGCCGAATTGGAGTTGTCCTCATTCGTAGCCACACATCGAGCGGTTTGAAGTAAAACAGTTTTACCTTTAGTGCGCGCTGTACTTGCTGCGGTTGTAGAGGTAGTTTCTTGTACCGTATGATCGGTTTGGGCTCCCTGTGGTGGAGGTTGTTTTTCCTGATCAGACTTTGGCCGCTCAAACCTCGCGCCTTTTGAGCAAATCGATTGGTGATGACATTGGCCACAATTTCGACATCCCTTTGTATTTGAACACTCGTGAGACAAATGCCCTATTCGTAAGCAAATAAAACACCTATCTCGTCGCAAAATTTCCTTTCTCTCCAATGCGCCTTTTACCCTTTCACATGAAGCAGAATAATGATTTTCGTTGCAATAAGCACATCGAATTCTCTGTTCTTGTTGTTTTGCTAGAAGTGCGTTTGCTGTCGATTGTGAACCCTTTGGCGGAGGCGGAGGTGGTTTCACTTTGTTTACCTTTACACGATCACAAGCTTCTCTCGCTTCGACTTCTTTCCGGATAGCTTCTAAAAGTTCGTCGATCTTCCATACTTCACTCGTTGATTTGCGCGCCACTTGTAATCTGATACTGGCCAGGAGTTTCGACATAATAATCGGAATTAGCAAACTACCATATTGCTCGGCCGCGACGCCAAGTGAATCTAAACCTCGAACATGAACTCGAATCTTATCGTAGACAAATCGAGTGGACGACGATTTCTCGTTTTGGCACGCTTGAATCTTCAAAAGTTTGTCCATATGCGCCGATATTATCTGTTGCGTTCGGCCAAATCGTTCCTCAAGGATTTGAATGGCGGCAATATAATTGGCTTCCGACAATGTCAATCCCTGAATAGCGCGAGCGTCTGGGCCTTCGAGTAATGAAAACAAATAGTTGAATTTGTCGATCTTTGAAATACTATTGTCGTGAACGGCAGCTTTGAATGATTCCCAGAATGGTGTCCAATCGGTGACACTACCCTTAAACTTCGGTAAGGTTATTTTGGGAAGTTTCGCTTTAACTTGAGTCGCTTGAATATGCTGTGTTTGTTGTTGCGTATTTGAAGTGTGAAGCTCGATTTCCGTTTGATTTCCAGCATGTGTTTCGGTAACTTCTGTTTTTTCTACTGGCGCTGTTACATCTCCCGCAGCGGTCGACGTTTGGCTGGAAATTTCACCGTTGGTTTTGTTTTGAGCGCGAACTATTTTGTCTTGACATTCGATAATTCTCAGTTCAATTTCACCAGATTCTTCGATTTCATGTTCCACATCGTCCACTGGACACAACTCAAGTATTTGATCATCCAAATCCTTTAGAACTGTTAATTTACCTTGGAGTAGCATAGCAATAGTTTTAAGTCGTGATTGAACTTCGATATTCGTGTAATCGCTGATCAGTTCTAAAGCCTCCTTCGTTAATTTCATTGTCACGCTTCGATGTCCCCGTCTCGTCGCTCTCAATCGTTCGAATTTCTCCTTTGCGTTCTTTTCCATGTCGTTTATCGCACAATCGAATTACATTTGTCGCACCGCTCGCCCCACGTTGGGCGCCATGTTATAAACAGCTATATTTCGTCAGGTTATTCACAAAGTTCGTAGCTATTTATAGGGTTTCGACCTTCGAAAATAAGTCTCATAACAGTAATATGAAAATTGACACCCAAAAAGGGGTGCGGCTTGTCCTGTCAATTCGTCAAAATTCAAAATAATGTTAATTATTTACAATATTTACAATAATATTGTCATGGTAAATAATAAAATTACAACAACTGCAGATCCTAAAGGTGATAAAGACCTTTCCCGTAAAAAATATGTGGATGACCAAGATTCTAGAAAATTATCTTTGACAGGTGGAACAATGACTGGAAACTTGAATATGGGATCAAATAAAGTCTTATCAAGTGCAACACCTTCAAATAATAATGATCTGACAACAAAAAAATATGTGGACGATAATTTGTTGTTTGTTGAAAAAGGAAACAGTCATTGGGGAAATCAAATGGATGAATTAAAAGGAAATCTTATGACAAAATATTTTCAAATTTATACTAAACAAACTCCAAACGATGGTTTTTCTCTAACACATAAAAAATATGTGGATGATGAAGACGATAAGAGATTGTCAAAAACAGGTGGAACAATGACAGGAGATATAACAATTGGAAACAATAAAATCATCACAACTTCAGATCCAAACAGCGACAATTCACTCACAAGAAAAAAATATGTGGATGATCAAGATGATACAAAATTGTCTTTATCTGGAGGAACAATGACAGGAAATATTATCATGGGAAATAATAAAATTACAACAACATCAGATCCTACAAATGATACACATTTATCAAGAAAAAAATATGTTGATGACCAAGATGAAAAAAAATTATCCCTGACTGGTGGAAACATGACAGGAGATATTAATATGGGAAATCATAAAATAATTTCTACTTATCACCAACCAACGCATGAAACACATATTATCACAAGAAAATAAGTAGACGTCAAATTTAATACATTTTGGTTTCAATTTTTTAAATTTTATACTGCAGTTTATGAAATTAAAGATGATACTTCATATATTATTTATAGAAATGGTGATAACAGAATCTTAACAGTTTATAATCAAACAGAAACAGAAAATTTGGATATAAATTTGTTTACGGAAGGACAATTAAATAGGCCATTTTATGAAACTTCAAACAAAATGTATTTTAAGAATGAAAGTAATTTTTTTGAAGTTCCAGTTAATATAAACACCCCGACTGCTTCTTCAAATTTAAAAGACCGTGTTCATATTTTTGTAGTTTATGAAATGGAAAGACAAAATATTAAAAGAACAAATGATTTTACTGCAATTTTTGGAAATAAAGGTAGTAGCAATAGAATTTACAGAATGATAGGATTCCAAAATCTTGACAATGCTTCTACAAAAAGATTGTTTATGGAGTAGGAAACAATTATTTAGATATAAATCCAAATGTATTTCCATTGAAAGCTGACCCTACAGAATATAAGAAAACGAAATGTATTTCTGTTCATTATGATAGGGAATCATATCCCTTTAAAATTGCTTATTCAAGAATTTTTTGCAATGGAAAATTAATTAAAACATTTGCATCTGCACAAGTTACAAGTGGTTTAACTTCTTTGGTTTTTGGAGGAAGTAATAAAACTGTAAAAAATGGTAAAGTGACAGATTGTTTCAAAGGAAAAATTGCATTTATTGCTATACAATTACATAAAAAAATAACAGATAAAGAAATTTTAATGAATCATATTGTATTGTGTCAAAAATTTAATGTAGATTTTGATGAATCTATTATCAATGATTTATAAATTTTACTTGAATTTGTTTAAAATTTGTTTGAAGTAGATTGTAAGTTAATTTTAAATACACTTGTGACAACTTGTAATAACTTTGAATAAATTTTAAATACAATTACAATCAATTTTAAATAAAATTATAAAAAGATAAATAAATGAGTGAACAGAGTGACCAAAGTAAACAAACAGTGAAGCTGGACAAAGTGAACACTTCTGATAAACAGCCTTTGACTGATAAACAACCAAAGGTTGATAAAGTAACAGCAGTTGAAAAATATGAAAGCAGCAAAGCTGTTAAAGCAAAAGACCCAAGAAAAGTGGAATTGGGAAAAAGATTGGCGAAAATTTCCAGCGAAGTGAAATAGAAAATAAACAATCGCCCAAAGAAAACTGCGCAAGAGTCCATTTTGCAAAAGAAATAACTGACTACATAGATTTTAGATATTTTATTGGCGGTGTGATGCTTGTTGCCACACTTGGAGGGTTATATTATTCATATAAAAGAGACAAAAGAGAAATCAAAGAAGAAAAAGACAGCCAAGCTTACAAGTTCATAAATAATGTAAAAGAAAAGAATGAAGGTAGCACCTCTCAAGGTAGAGAAAAAAACCCTCAAAGCGGCCCACCAAGGTGTTCTATTGAAAACCTGTAAGGAAGCAAACCGTGAAACAGACCTTACAGGTTTTTAATAAAAATTTTTTTATGTATATAAATAAATGACTGAAATGAATAGAAAAGAAGCTATGAATGAATTATATGATTCTACACTAATTACATTGGGTGCTGTGGAATTGGAATGATAACAAGAAGAGTATTTAGTGATGGTTTGTCAACTCTGGCTAGTTTAGTGGCTAGTTTAGTGCCTACTTTAAAACTTACAGCAGCTGTAGGATTATCAACACTTGGAATTAAATATGCTCAAGACAAAAAGTGGATTCCTACGGATCCTTTCAAATCTTAGAAAGCGAAAAAAGTGGGCAAAATAAAAAAATTAAAGAAAAATAAATGGAAACAGTAGTTGGTGGATTATTTAATGCAGTTGCTTTTGCAGGTGCTGGATTTTTATTTTCAAAATTAAATCATTCTGGATATGAAAAAGAGATAAAAAGACATAATGAAGCAATGGAAAAACTGAGCGAAGCAAAGGAAAAATGGTATGAAGAGCAAGTGAAAAGAAAAGAAGAAATTGAAAGGTTAAGACAACAATTATCTGATGCAAATGCAGATATAAATCGAACAAACACAGCATTAAAAACTCTTGTGCGTGTGAAAGGTTTAGAGAAAGAATACAGTGAATTGGTGGGAAATGAACCAAAATTGGAGGATTACTATAAACCTTCAGATGAGATGAAAGAATATCAAAATGTTACTTTTTTTCTAGTTGGGATTTCAGGAGGCTTCATAGTTTACAAATTTATATAACAGTATAAATAAAATAAATGAACATTTTTTAATTTATTTTAGATTACTTTAAAAACGGAAAAATTGATAAAAAATATAATAATTGGTTAAAAGATGAAAATGTTTATAATTTATTTAAAATTGCCATTAAATATTATAATTTTCTATTTGATTATTTAAATTTAAATGGTTTTAATTGTAATTGTATGGAAAACTTTAAAAATTTAATAAATTTGGAGATTAAATTATACAAGATTTACAAGATTTACAAGATTCAGAAAAGAACAATACCAACTTTTAACTTATTTATTTTTGTTTTTTAAGAAAAAAAATTTGTTCTTAAATAAAAAATAATATATAATAAAAATGAACAATCAAAGTCATTATACTATTAAACAATTGAGAGATATTGCAAAAGAAAAAAAATAAAATATTATAAAACTTACAAAAAAAATGAGCTTGAAAAAATACTGGATTTGGAAATTAGTAAACCTAATGAAAAGTTTGAAAAATATTGCAGAGAAAAAATGAAAAAAACAACACCAATAATTATTATAAACAAAGAAACAGGTGAAATTTTCAATTTTAAAAGTCTTTATTCTGCCGCAAAAAATTTTAACTTAAATGCAGATAGCATCAAGTACAGAATTAAAGCAAAAAAAGATTTGAAAATTAATGATCAAACATTTTTGGTTTTTGCTGAATAAGCATTTTGCTCTTAAGGAAAAATTTGTATATAATAAAAAACAATGAATCAAGTAGTCTCAGAAAAAGTTGTTGAAATATTTTTAAAACCAGAAAATTATGAAAATAATGATAAAGACCATTTATATTATATTTTTACTGAAGAAATTTCTAAACTTTCAGGTGAAGGAGAATTATTACCACATCATGAATTTACAATAAATTATGATGAAAAATTTTTCATTTTTAGTGATTTTGATATTGATTATGAAGCCAAAGAAAAAATTTATACAAATTATAAAATTATTTTGAAGCCAAGACCAAAAAGATTAAATTTATTAATGAATATTTTTATATTTAATTATTGAAGACCTTTGGTGTGTGGTTATTTCTTAAAGAAAAAATAAACATATAAATAAAGAATGAATACAACAAAAAATTTATTGGACACAGATGTCCCTAATATTAATACACCTTTATTAAAACCAAAAAATGTTTATAAAAGGGGTAATCTACTTGATACACCAAATCCTGGTTATGATTTTAAAACCATATTGGAGCCAACAAAATATGTTTCAAAAATTAAAAGTTTGATTGAAAGTTCTAAAGAAAAACAAATAATTTATTTAACAAGTCTAAAGAAGTACTTAATTTGTTTCATAAATATAGAAATAATGTAAACAAAGGAACAGAAAAAATAACAAATTGGTATAATCATTTAAAAGAAAATGTTTTAAATATATTTAACAAAATACAGGAAAAACTGCAAATGGTTGAACCAAAGTTTAAATTGGATAAAGAAGCTTTGAAAGTAACAAAAAGATATGAAATGGATTTGGAAGAAGCCGGATTATCTTTATATGACCCTTTGAGCCTGTTGGAAAAAATAAAACCATTGGTAATAAAAAAATTTCAAAAATATCCAAGTACAAAACAACGAATAAAGCACATTTTCATAGTCATTATTAAGAAATTTTTGATGGAAACAATTTTGATGAAATATATGAAAAAATGAAAGATAAAATTATTCAAAGTTTTGAAGAATATTTAAGAAATTCAAGTTTATGGAAATTTTATAAAAGTTTAAAAATAATTCTTAATATTAATAAAATTAAATGATTACTTGCATCATCTTATATTCCTACTCCAAAATTTTTAAAAAATAAAAATGCAATTATTAATCCACAAAATGATGACCAAAAATGTTTATTGTGGTGTGTTGCAATAAGAGAACTTTTGAAAACTAATCCTAATTTGAAAAATCCTGGAAGAATTACAAAAATTTTAAAAAAGAAAGCTGAGAGTTTTAATACAAAAGGTATGGAATTCCCGTGTGGATTTACAGATATTGATAAATTTGAAAAAAATAATAACATTGCAATTAATTTATTTGGATATAATGAAGAAAAAAGGTTTGGAAATAAAAAGCATGAAATTTTTCCTTCGAGGGTGAGTAAATTAGACTTGGAACAAATTAACACACATGTGGATACACATGAGGACACGCATGTGAACACACATGTGAACATATTGTTAATAACTAATGAAAATGGTGATAAACATTATTGTTTAATTAAAAATATGAGCAGATTATTTTCAAACCAAGTCAATAAAAGCAAAGAAAAAATACATATTTGTAATTATTGTTTACAAAATTTTAGAAATTAAAAAACTCTTAAAAATCATTTAGAATATTGTTCAAAATATAAATATGGAAAAACTGTTTATCCTAATAAAGGAGAAAAATTAAAGTTTAAAAATTATGAAAGAATGCACAATGTGCCGTTTGTAATTTATGCAGATTTTGAATGCAATTTAAAATATAAGGATAAAAATATTGGTAATAATACAAAACAATTTCAAAAACATGAACCGTCTGGATATTGTTATTTGATAAAATGTTTTGATGATAATTTATTTAAACCAAAATTAGTAAAATACACTAAAAAATCTGATGAAGACGTTTCAGCTAAATTTGTAGAAAGTTTAGAAAATAATATTAAAAAAATACATGAGCAATTTAAATTTCCAAAAAAGATAATATTAAGAGAAAAGGATAAAAAAGATTTTGAAAAAGCTAAGAAATGTTATGCATGAGATAAAAAATTTGAAAAAGATGATAAAGTTAAAGACCATTGCCATTATACTGGAAAATATCGAGGTGCTGCTTGTATTAGTTGTAATTCAAAAATGAAAAAACCTAAATTTGTTCCAGTTATATTTCATAATTTACAAAATTATGATAGTCATTTGTTTATAAAAAATCTAGGTGTTTCAGAATGTGAAATTAATTGTATACCCAATACTGAGGAGAAATATATTTCATTCACAAAAGAGATTATTGTTGATAAATTTGAATCTAAAAAAAGAATTACAGAAAAACAATTTCAAAGTAAATGTAAAGAAAACATTATTGAGTATAAGGAATTTAATAATGAAAAAGGTGAAATAGAGTATAAAATCAAAGAAATGATTAATGTTAAAAAACAAATTAGATTTATTGACAGTTTTAAGTTTATGCAAAGTAGTTTAGGAAACTTGGTTAAAAATTTAGATAAAAATTAACTAAATATTATGAAAAGAATTTACAAAAATGAAGAGGAAAGAGAATTATTAACTAGAAAAGGTGTGTTTCCATATGATTGGTTTGATAATATTGAAAAATTAAAAGAAGTAAAATTACCTGATATTAAGGAATTTTATTCAAAATTAAATTATGAAAATATAAGCGAAGCAGATTATGAACATGCACAAAATGTTTGGAAAAAATTTAATATTAAAAATATGAAAGAATATCATGACTTATATTTGAAAACTGATGTGATACTTTTGGCAGATGTTTTTGAAAATTTTAGAAAAGTTTGTAAAGAAAATTATAAATTAGACCCCGCTTGGTATTATACTTCACCTGGATTGGCGTGGGAGGCAATGTTGAAAATGACTAAAGTGGAATTGGAATTATCTGACCCACAAATGTACATTATGATTGAAAATTAAATTAGAGGAGGAATTTCAACAATTACAAAGCGATATGCAAAAGCTAATAATCCTTATATGGGCTCAAAGTATAATCCTGAAGAATATAATGTATATCTTGCTTATTTAGATGCGAATAATTTATACGGATGGGCTATGAGTAAAAAACTTCCTGTGAGAGATTTTAAATGGATGAATGAAAGAGAATTACAAAATTGGGAAAAATGTCCTTGTATATTAGAAGTTGACTTGGAATACCCTGAAGAGCTGCATGATTTACATAATGAATACCCACTAGCACCAGAAAGATTAAAAGTTGACACCTGCGGAGCAGGAGGTGTTGAAAAATTAATACCAAATTTGAATAATAAAGAAAAATATGTTTTACATAGTGAAAATTTGAAATTATATTAAAAATTAGGATTAAAAATTAGTGGAATTTATAAAGGTATTAAATTTTATGAAGAAATATATTGATTTAAACACAAAACTGAGAACAGAAGCAAAAAATTCATTTGAAAAAGACTTTTTCAAACTTATGAATAATTCTGTGTTTGGAAAAACTATGGAGAATGTTAGAAACAGAGTTGATATACAATTAGTTAACAGAGAAGAAAAAGCATTAAAATTATTTTCAAAAACTCATTTTAACAAAAGAACAATATTTTCTGAAAATTTAATTGCTGTGCATATGCATAAGAAAAAAGTTAAGCTTGATAAACCTATATATCTAGGAACGAGCATATTGGATCTGAGTAAGACTTTAATGTATGATTTTCATTATAATTATATTAAACCAAAATATGGTGAAAATTCGCGGTTGTTATTTACAGATACTGACAGTTTAATGTATGAAATTAAAACTGAAGATTTTCATAAAGATATAACCCCAGATGTTGAAAAAATGTGACACAAGTAATTATCCAAAAGAACATGAAAGCGGAATTAAAACCGGTTTAAACAAAAAAGTAATTGGAATGATGAAAGATGAGTGCAGTGGTAAACAAATAGAAGAATTTGTAGGGCTGAGAGCAAAATTATATTCTTATAAAATAGATGAAAAAGACAATGCACCAAAGGTGTCAAAAAGATGTAAAGGTGTTAAGAAAAACGTTATTGAAAAAAATATAACATTTCAAAATTATAAAGATTGCTTATTTACTGAAGAAGAACAAATTAGAAAAATGAATTTAATAAGACACCGAAATCATGAATTGTATACTGAGAGTGTTGAAAAAATTGCATTGTCAGCAAAAGATGATAAAAGAATAATACTTGAAAATAAAATAGATACATTGGCATATGGTCATTACATGAATGAAATGATTGACACTTATGAGAATATATTTGGATTTAAACCGTAAAATACTTTGTCAGCTAGGTTGTTTCCTTAAAATTCTGTCAAAAAAGGTAATTCCCCCGCCTGTTGTTGAGGGGTTTTCCCCACATTCCATACATTCCAGATATCCCTAACAACCGGCAAATCCGAAAATAGTTTTTTTGTTTACATCGAGCTGTTCAAGTTGTTAGGGAGATTGAGCATGTATGGAATGTTGAAGGTATTCCCCTGTGACACTTTGAAAAATTTTGACCCATTTTTAAAATGTGCTTAAATTCCCGGTAACGTTATCAAATTCCTGGAAGCGGCTGGAAATGGCGTCATTAGGAAAAAGGTAATTCCCCTGCCTGTCGTTGAGGGGTTTTCCCCACATTCCATACATTCCTAATCTCCCTAACAACGGAGCAAACCGAAAAGTTTTTTTGTTGACATCGAGTTAGGCTGGTTGTTAGGGAGATTAGGAATGTATGGAATGTTTGGAATGTTAAGGTTATTCCCCCAAGACACTTTGAAAAATTTTGACCCGTTTTTTAAAATGTGTTGAAATTCTTGGTAAAGTAATTAAATTCATGAAAGCGACCGGAAGTTAAGTAAGCGAAACCGAAAGTGATGCCGTCAATAAAAAGGGTTTTCCCCAACGACACTTTGAAAAATTTTGACCCATTTTGAAAATGTGTTGAAAAAGGAGTGACAGAATCCGGACATTACAGACTACTAAGAAAAAATCTTATGTTTTACCAGAACATAAGATAAGAGATTTGTTAATTATTCTCAAACAAAATAAATTTCCAACAAGTTACATTCAAAATAAAGAACTCAGAAAATGGATTAGATCTATTCGATCATCTTCATCAGAAATAGAAGACACCGAAGCACAATTAACCTCATCACGACCCACGCGTACCTCTTTTAGCAAAAGCGACGAGGAAACAAGACGACAACGATTACTTCTACTCTCGTATTCTCAATTAAAAAGACACAAAAAGTATTTATAACAATGCAATCATCATTACAAGAAATATTATCTTCCCAAAGAAAATTCAAACAAACAGCATTAAGCACCAAGCAATTAGAAATACTGGTTAAAAAATTTAAAATTCCTGATTTCGTGGGAGTTTATTCAGTAGATCATCCTCTGTATATTCATAATCATACAATAAAACTTAATCACACTTGGATATGGAATACTGATCCATCAACAGAAGAAGGAACTCATTGGATAGTGGTAAAACATTTTATTAAAGAAAATAAACATATATATATGTTAATGGTTTCGTTTGGAAAACCTATAACAGATTATCCAGAGATACTAAAAACAATTAGTGCAATGTCGTTTAAAAAATCATTGTCAATAAAATTGTTTGTAACTCATGTACATGTGGTTGGTGGTCTTTATACTTTTTATTAGCTTCAAACAATTTAAATTCAGTTTTACCACAACTTTTTTACTTTAATATACCAGAAATAAACAAAACTTTTCTTTATAATTTCTTTAAACATTTTGCTGTTGAATGGGGTTGTCAAGATTGGTTCACAAAATCATGGCAGATAACAAAAAAAGAACAAAAATGTAAATGTTGTAATAAATTTTATTTTTTAAGAATTATTATATACAAATAAAGGTTCGTCTTTAAATATGCCAGTTCATATTCTAGCATTAGAAGGACAAGACAAAACATTTTCCATAACTATATATCTACCCCTGTTACCGAAAACATCCTGAGTTATTCCCTTAACAAGTTTTTTAGATAATTTACATGTTTGAAACATGTGATATAGATTTCGTTCATCTCCAACATTATGAAAAATAATAAAATATTTACTATTACTCAATATCATTCGAAATTTTTCTGCTTTATACATAAGATCTTGACAAACAAATATTAAACTAACATTGGAATGATGGCAATCTTTCATGACAATCATGCAATTTATTCCAATTGTCTTTAACATCGGAAAGAAACATAAGATAATCAAACATGAATAAACATGGAATTCCTTCTTTAATTCCATATTTTGCTAGAACATTGTGAATATCGGGAAATTGAGCAGCACAATTAATAAAAATCAACTTAAAATAATTTTTTCCTTCCAAACTTTGCATATCATTGAATAATTTAATTTTTTGAAAAATATCTTGAAAACGACCATTATAAAAATAAAATACAAACAAAGGTAATGGTTTTATTAATTCCTTAGCTTCATCCAACAACTTATGTATCCAATAAGTTTTTCCAGATTGAGACGGACCAACAACATTGATGACAAATGGGTGGTAAAAGGGTATAGTAATATCATTCAACTGCGATTTCTGTAAAATAAATAGAAATTCCCTTCGGTTATGTAGAATGTTAGCTGTGAAATAAACAGAAATCATTCTACATAACCAAAGGGAACGCTAGAGAAATCATCATGAATGACTCGTTTATCAAACATATAACCAAATCTCTTCTTTACTTTTTTGGTAAACATGCATAACTTATCATTTTTCACGATTTGATTCTCCTCAACATCAGCAAAAACATCAACGTTCATAAACTCATGAGTCAGCAATTTCTTAACGTTAACGTAGCTTAACTTAAATCCCTTCACATGAACAATTTCTTGGTCTTTATTGGTAAGATAGGAATAACATTTTGGTCCGGTACTACAAAATTCCGTTATATATTCACCATGACTTAATTTGTTTTTAAGTTGTCCCACAAACGCTCCACATTTGATTAATTCTTCCCTGTTTTCAGAATAATGTATAATAGAATTGGTATCAAAATACCAAACAGAATCTTGAGGTAAAGAAATCAAAGCATCATACAATCTCAATCTAGCAAAACAAGTAACAAAACAAGCAATAATAACGTTGGTATTACTTTCATAAGTGATATGACTCACTTTTTTCCTAGCAGCAACTCTAATAATGCAATAATCAAAGTGAATATTTTCATAAATAGGATTTTCCAGAAGAGTACATAATTCTTCATAAGTTTTAACATAAAATATTTCCACTCTGTCTTCATTTTGAGCAAATTTTCCCCACAAAGCATTCAAAACCAATTTCACAATATTATGCAAACCTGGTTGAATTTCTTGCATTTGAATTCTATCCAAATATACACCTTCATGTTCCAAATAATCAGAAATAAATTCATCAATCAGTTCACCTTTCAAATTTACATTTTCATCATGACAACAAACTGGAAATCTGGATGATTCTTGTTTTAATTTACAAAAATATTGAACAAAGGAAGAAAAAATATCTCCAACCAATTCATACTTATATATTTCATAAACTCTTCATTTCATATCCCATTTCCAAAGCTTTCTTAATTTCCAGACTACACCAAACTCCTGTCAAAGTGCGTTCTTCATCTGAATGCTGACAATCAATATTTACCTTATGTCATTCTTGTGTATCAAATACACAAGAGCGACACAAAGTAAATATCAATTTTCCATTAAACTTGCAAGGAAGTACAGGGAAATATAAGTTTTTCAGTGGCAATGTATCACATTTGGCCAACCCACAAAAATGTGGATTCATCAAATGTGATATATTATCACATTCATCTGCTACCAAAATAGAAGGATGACCGATAGGAAAAGGAAAATTTTTGCTTCATCAATACATGTTTTCTTTAACCATATTGGAGATGTCCTTTTGGCATACGAAGCTTGACGCACACATAAAGCCAAATACTTACCAAATCTCAAAGATGCAGACGATATTATACTTGTTGAGATGTAAAAGTGTGATTTATAATCACATTCCCACATCTCCACAACCTCAAAACAACCCTCTCTCAAATAAAGTGTAACAGAATTCGTGTTTTCTCTCAAACGTCCAAACAACATACTCGAAATATTATTGTAATCATCAGAAGAATAACATTTTGTACAACCATGATAAATAACTCTATTTTCCACATTGCAACCATCCACATAATGTTTCCCTATTCGAATCTCCCCATCGGCACTTAATTTCCATCTGAAATTTTCAATCTTATCGTTCAACTCTTCAAGCCACATCAAACCAATAATGCTTTGATTAACATCATTCCTACAACCAGCTTTAGGTTTAACTCCAATACTATTTTGTTTCACGAATAAAGATCAAAAAATTCTCATGGCCATGCTGGCTATCGTAATCAAGGAAGCATCGAAAAATGGTTCAACACCACACATTGTTTTACACTGATTGTAAAACTCAACACAACAAAGTCTAAGAATTTTAACATCATTACAACAATAAGTCTTAATTTCCTCTTCAAAATTATATTCTTTATCCATTTTAGATTCATACCATTCTTCAAATTTTACTCTTTCACCCTCATTCATGCACAAAATATTTTTTATTGACAATAGGACTGACATAATTCAAATCAGAAAAGAAATACGGATGAAATCCTTTCTCACATTTCACATCAATATTCAGTATTTTGGGTAATTTCTTCAAAGAATTACTGAAAAACAAATAACTGTCCAAAACAGTAATATTTAACATTTTCATGTAAAATATTTTACCATTCATCACAACTCGTGGAGTAATATTAAATTTACTCAACATCCATCTCATTATGAATAATGTGTCAAAACGCGCACTGTTATGAGCAACCCAAATAGTTTTAGATTTCTTATCTGTTTCAATCACGTATTTGCAAAATCGATCTATGCATTCATCTCCAGAAAACATTTCCACTCTCGAACCACAACATTGCACATCAGAACTATCAGAATCAAGATATGTTTGAGGAAGTTGATCGTCCAGGTTAGTGTAGTCTTGAGAAAGACTGTTGGTTGAAGTGACTGACGTTTTGACAGCCTTAGCGGCGGTCATCTTCAGAGTCAAAAGGAGAGTAAAGGTCAGGTTCGCCTGTATTTGTATCTGGCTTGTCCGTGATAAGTGGGCGGTCGTATTAGTCATGGAGGTGTGATATTTGGCGAGAAGCAATGGGTGTGGTTGTGTAGGCGTTAATTATCAGTTTGTCGAAGTGTAAGTCTATTGGCTGCTCGCACGTTTGACTTTGTGAATTAGTCGTTTGTAAGGTCCCGGTAATTGTTGTGATCAGTTTAATGGATTTTGTTCTAAGTTCATATACCAGCTTTCTAGTGTGAGTCGCTGTTTGTAGTTGCTGCTGTACGTAATGCATTTTGCCGAATCCCAGTCGATGTTGTGTTTGGTTTGTCAGTGGTGTTCGGCAATGTGGTTGGTTTTGTCTCCGTTTTTTGTCGCTCGTTTGTGTTCTGTTAGTCGTATATTTAAGTTTCTGCTAGTCTCACCTATATAAGTGGCTTGGCAGTGGGAGCAATTAATTTTGTAAATTGCACCTTGTCTTTCGTGCGGTTGTTCTCTGTCCTTAACGTTAGTCAGTACATGTCGTAAAGTTGTGATGGGTTTGTGTGTTACTCGTATGTTGTATGGTCGTAAGATACGCGAGATAATCTCAGACGTACCTTTTATGTAGGGTATCATTGCTGTAGTTGTTGTCGGACTGTTGTTTTTGTCGCGTTCATTGTCTTTGTAAGTGTTAAGTTTGATTAAGTCAGAGTTATAGTTGTTTTTGTGGAAAACGCATTGTAGGTAGTCATTTTCTTGGCGTAGAGCATCGGGTGAGTTACAAATGAGTTGTGCGCGTCTCGTCAATGTTTTGATGGTGGTAGCTTTGTGTGAGGTTGGATTGTACGACGATTGGTCAAGTAGTCTGTCAGTATGCGTTGGTTTCCTGTAGACAGTGGTCTGTAGTTTGTTATTGTCACGACCTACCAAACAGTCAAGGAACGGAATAGCTCCGTCTTCTTCAATCTCTTTGGTAAATTGTATGTGACTGTTCTGTTCGTTGATGTGTTTGTGAAACTTGTCAATCTCGTCTTCGGGTAGTGCAGTAATCGTGTCGTCAACATAACGAAACCAAAAAGGTAACGTGTGTTTGTAAGTTGCAAGAGCTCGTTCCTCTATGGATTGCATTACAATTTCAGCAACCACAACAGAAACAGGTGAGCCCATTGCTGTGCCATGTAACTGTTTGTAGTGTTTACCATTGTATTGAAAGTAAGTTGATGTGAGGCAAAGTTCCAGTAGTTCCACGATGTCCCCTGTAGGTAAAGGAAGTGCATCAGTAAATTCGTTGATGGCAGTTTTGGTGCATTCTAGCGCCAGTTGAAGCGGAATACTGGTAAACAGTGATTTCACGTCAAAAGACACTAGCTTGTGGTTGTGTGGTATTTGTACTGTTTTGAGATTGTTGATGAAGTTTTCAGTCGATCGTAGTCTATGTTGTGACTTGTTGGTTAGTGGTTGCAGTATGGTTGTTAAGTATTTGGAAAGTTCGTAAGTAGGCGACCCACAGAACGAAACTATAGGTCGCATGGGTATTTGTGGCTTGTGAAGTTTCGGTAGTCTGTACAGCTTTGGTGATCGCGGTACCGAACACCTGAGTCGATAGTAGGTTTGTTGAGTGATCGTGTTAGTTTTTCTCATTGAGAAAATTTTGTTAAGTTTTCGTTGAAGTGATGGTGCAGGGTCTCGTTTAAGTAGTTCGTAGGTTTGTTTGTCTTTAACTAGTTCGTCCATTTTGTCGTAGTAATCGGTCTTGTCCATAACAACAGTAACGCGTCCTTTGTCTGCTGGTAGTATGACAATGTTTTCATCATGTTTTAGTCGTTTGAGTGCTTGTTTTTCGACTGTCGTCAAGTTAGTATCACGTATAGAGGCCGATTGTACGGTGGAGGCGACCCTACTCCTGATCTCGTCTTTTGTTGCCTCTGCCAAATCTCTTTGAGAAGCTAAGACAGCCTCAACACTCGATATAATCGCCTCAGTCGGTATATGTTTGGGTGTTATAGAGTGTTTTAGTCCGTAGGATAGTAATGGACTTTCAGTTTCGTCTAAAGGGCGCGAGGAAATATTCTTGACCCAGTTATCGTCATGCTTTTGTTGTTTACGTGTTCTGCTGCATTGTAATCGTTCAAGTTTCTGTTGGTATTTCGCTCGATATTTTGTTTTGTTTTTGAGAGCTCGTTTGTCAGCAATGGTTTGTATAGTAGAAAGTAAGTCGGCACTCACGTTTGTTGGTATCAGTTGTCTCAGCTTGTCCAGTCTTCGTTGCTGTTGGTTTTTGTAGAAGTCGAGTCGTCTGTGGCAGTCGTTAATCCGCGCTCGGATCAGTCGTCTGCTGGTGGAGTTGACGATCTGAATAGCCTCTTGTGTGTTCAACGGGGACTTAATTCTAAGTCCTACGGGAACGAGACCAAAATCCTTGCAGCGGTGGTTGGCGAGTACGTCTGACCTTGCTTGCAAAACGGATGTAGTCGTTGGCAAGCTGTTCGCTCTCTCGTCCAAATGATCGTAATAAAGTAAATGGTTTGAACCTGGGAGAATCGTGACATGTTTGAGGAAGTTGATCGTCCAGGTTAGTGTAGTCTAACAGCAACGAAGACTGGACAAGCTGAGACAACTGATACCAACAAACGTGAGTGCCGACTTACTTTCTACTATACAAACCATTGCTGACAAACGAGCTCTCAAAAACGAAACAAAATATCGAGCGAAATACCAACAGAAACTTGAACAATTACAATGCAGCAGAACACGTAAACGACAAAAGCATGACGATAACTGGGTCAAGAATATTTCCTCGCGCCCTTTAGACGAAACTGAAAGTCCATTACTATCCTACGGACTAAAACACTCTATAACACCCAAACATATACCGACTGAGGCGATTATATCGAGTGTCGAGGCTGTCTTAGCTTCTCAAAGAGATTTGGCAGAGGCAACAAAAGACGAGATCAGGAGTAGGGTTGCCTCCACCGTACAATCGGCCTCTATACGTGATACTAACTTGACGACAGTCGAAAAACAAGCACTCAAACGACTAAAACATGACGAAAACGTTGTCATACTACCAGCAGACAAAGGACGCGTTACTGTTGTTATGGACAAGACCGATTACTACGACAAAATGGACGAACTAGTTAAAGACAAACAAACCTACGAACTACTTAAACGAGACCCTGCACTATCACTTCAACGAAAACTTAACAACAAAATTTTCTCAATGAGAAAAACTAACACGATCACTCAACAAACCTACTATCGACTCAGGTGTTCGGTACCACGATCACCAAAGCTGTACGGACTACTGAAACTTCACAAGCCACAAATACCCATGCGACCTATAGTTTCATTCTGTGGGTCGCCTACTTACGAACTTTCCAAATACTTAACAACCATACTGCAACCACTAACCAACAAGTCACAACATAGACTACGATCGACTGAAAACTTCATCAACAATCTCAAAACAGTACAAATACCACACAACCACAAGCTAGTGTCTTTTGATGTGAAATCACTGTTTACCAGTATTCCGCTTCAACTGGCGCTAGAATGCACCAAAACTGCCATCAATGAATTTACTGACGCACTTCCTTTACCTACAGGGGACATCGTGGAACTACTGGAACTTTGTCTCACATCAACTTACTTTCAATACAACGGTAAACACTACAAACAGTTACATGGCACGGCAATGGGCTCACCCGTTTCTGTTGTGGTTGCTGAAATTGTAATGCAATCTATAGAGGAACGAGCTCTTGCAACTTACAAACACATGTTACCTTTTTGGTTTCGTTACGTTGATGACACGATTACTGCACTACCTGAAGACGAGATTGACGAGTTTCACAAACACATCAACGAACAGAACAGTCACATACAATTTACCAAAGAGATTGAAGAAGACGGAGCTATTCCGTTCCTTGACTGTTTGGTAGGTCGTGACAATAACAAACTACAGACCACTGTCTACAGGAAACCAACGCATACTGACAGACTACTTGACCAATCGTCGTACAATCCAACCTCACACAAAGCTACCACCGTCAAAACATTGACGAGACGCGCACAACTCATTTGTAACTCACCCGATGCTCTACGCCAAGAAAATGACTACCTACAATGCGTTTTCCACAAAAACAACTATAACTCTGACTTCATCAAACTTAACACTTACAAAGAAAATGACTACCTACAATGCGTTTTCCACAAAAACAACTATAACTCTGATTTCATCAAACTTAACACTTACAAAGACAAAGAACGCGACAAAAACAACTATAACTCTGATTTCATCAAACTTAACACTTACAAAGACAAAGAACGCGACAAAAACAACAGTCTGACAACAACTACAGCAACGATACCCTACATAAAAGGTACGTCTGAGATTATCTCGCGTATCTTACGACCATACAACATACGAGTAGCACACAAACCCATCACAACTTTACGACATGTACTGACTAACGTTAAGGACAGAGAACAACCGCACGAAAGACAAGGTGCAATTTACAAAATTAATTGCTCCCACTGCCAAGCCACTTATATAGGTGAGACTAGCAGAAACTTAAATATACGACTAACAGAACACAAACGAGCGACAAAAAACGGAGACAAAACCAACCATATTGCCGAACACCACCGACAAACCAAACACAACATCGACTGAGATTCGGCAAAATGCATTACGTACAGCAGCAACTACAAACAGCGACTCACACTAGAAAGCTGGTATACGAACTTAGAACAAAATCCATTAAACCGATCACAACAATTACCGGGACCTTACAAACTACTAATTCACAAAGTCAAACATGCGAGCAGCCAATAGACGTACACTTTGACAAACTGATAATTAACGCCTACACAACCACACCCATTGCTTCTCGCCAAATATCACACCTCCATGACTAATATGACCGCCCACTTATCACGGACGAGCCAGATACAAATACAGGCGAACCTGACCTTTACTCTCCTTTTGACTCTGAAGATGACCGCCGCTAAGGCTGTCGAAACGTCAGTCACTTCAACCAACAGTCTTTCTCAAGACTACACTAACCTGGACGATCAACTTCCTCAAACATGTCACGATTCTCCCAGGTTCAAACCATTTACTTTATTAGAATCAAAATAGACATCCTTACAGTTTTTACAAACAACATTAACAACAGAATAATACACATCAAAACATAAACCATCGCTGTCGCTTCATGTTTCAAAATCAAAGAAAAACAACTTATCGCAAACAGATTTAGTTTGCACAACATCAACACATTTCATGTAACAATAATGATTTTTTTTCCCTGCAATTTACGACAATAAGAACAATATATTTGAGAACAATCATGATTTCTCCATTTCCCACCATAATATTCGTGTCTCTTAACAACAGAACAGCGTTCAGAACAATATTTAAACATTCGACAAGGAGTTTTGGAAACCTTTCCTTTCACATGGTAAAAATTTAATTTATTAGAATAATGTTTCCTCAAACATAATTCAGTATAAAATATAACATCACAATAAGGACATTTCGAAAAGTTATTTAAATTTTGTTCAGCTTCATGAAAAGAATAACATTTAATACACATATTTGGCAACAAACAAATATGAGTAAATTTAGAATCAAACTTTTTCATACATTTAACAAAGAAATTAATCCAACTAAAATATAAAAATTTACCAACATCCAAAATACAATCATACCCCAAATTTGTCAACCAATTGTCATATACTGAAAAATCATCATTAGAAATACTTCGAAATTTTTCAAATCCAAATTTTGAATACAAATCAGAAATTTCATTCAGATTTATAACTTCAGAAATTTTAGCACCACATTCCAAATGTCTATATAACTGATTGTTTTCAAAATAACTTACATATCAAAAAGCTTATGAAAAAACAACACTTAGTATATGGTTGACAATCAGGTTCAACCATATAGACACCATATCGCATTTCACAATCATATTTGACAGGTAAAAGTTTTCCAGTTACAGAAACAATCATATTCAAAGTAACACGTCTAACACAATTTTTATTTCAATTGGAAGTCGGATGAGACCTGATACTTTGATCAGATTGGTTTCCACAAGGTAGATAACTTATAAGCACATTGGTTTCCCATCCACTGTTCAATTGAATGGAATAATTACTTTGTAAATTTCTGGACAGCTTATCCAAAAACATTTCAGCATTCACATTATCTACCAATACAGTTGAAGAACTAAATTCTCTACAGGGAAATCGCTCAAAAAATAGCCTAACCCAAGAATTATGTGGAACAACATTGTGAATCTTGTGAATTATTTGATTAAAAATCGAATTTAATACACCTATCAATCTGATCATCAAAGTTCTAGAACAGTGTCAATGTTTAACGAATAAACATGACTAGTCACACCCAATTGCTCATTATGTCGTTCTCCAACAAATGTCAAAATTTCACAATTATTGGACGCATAATAATCTTGAAATAAACTCACTATTTGTTGAACTTCAGCTTCTGTGAAATGCATAGGTCGTATGGACTTCAACAAACTATTGGAACAAGAATTGCTCATCTTCAATATGTATATGTATTATCAGACAACTGATATTCTTTTAATAAACAATCCAATGACCTAAAATAAAAAATAATTATTTCAAAAATATTTTTTTACGAATGAAACCAATCTTAACTATTTACCTATTGATTCTTTGAGAAACACTCAACAAAAATCTTGTTAACAAATATTTAAAGCAACACATTTGGACTTCCACATTGTCATTTACATATCCATCAACAACATCACAAGGACTGCCTAAATCCAAAAAAAAATGTAAATAAATTATATTTTTTAATTTAATTTAAATTAAAAAACAATAAACTCACCATAATAATTTATGATCACATCATCTGATCTCACACAACAATTGCATTTTAATGGTGAAGGAAACTCCAAACATCCAGACATGTCTATAATAATTGAAATTTACAAAAGGAATGATTCAAATAAACCAACATTGGCTGCAAGCTTCACAGATGAAGATGAATGTTTATTCTCAACAATTCTTTTCCAAGAAGCTTTATATCATTTTGAAAACACAGGAGATCCTTTTCACGTTTTCCTTTACACCGTGGAAGAAATTTCAAATCGACAAAAAGGATTACAATACCAAATCAAAGATCTACTGAGTTATATTAACATGAAAATAAATAATATAAAAAATATAATAGAAAAACTCGGAGACTCTTATATTGGAATCAAAACTTATCACTAACCATGGATAGATTCCTTAGAATTTGTCGGAGATGCAAAAGCAAAACAGAACACTGAAAACAAATAAATGTTGGATTAATTTAGCAAAAGAAAACAATTTAAGGATCAAACCATCCACCATACCAAACAGTGGGTTTGGATTATTAAGTCACAAAAAAACTTTCAAACGATTTCATAAATTGGGTCAATATACTGGAAGAAAAATAAAGAGCGGCAAATTAGACAAACTTTACAAAGGATTCATGCCTCCAAACAGTATATGCAAAGGAAGCAATGCAAATAGCATCTGCATAGATGCCAACCGAAGCTCGGATGGTCCTCTACGTTATGCAAACGATATAAGATTGAAAGCAAGAACAAACATCATCATAAAAGACACATCAAAAAATATCAAAAACAAATTCACTCCAATGGGATATACATTAAAACACATCAGACCAAACACAGAATTATTTAATTTTTATGGAAAACATTACTGGAAAAAGCATGATTAATAACTATATTTCATAAACAAATAATGAAAAATAACCACCAAAACATGTAATACAGTAAAACAAATAATCAAAACAATTAAAATATCATTCAACTCGATTGTTTTTGTTCTAAAATGTTTTGCCATTATTCCTTGTGTAGGATCCACACAAACTAAATTACTTTCAGGTTTACAAAATTTCTCATATTCTAAACATTTTTGACAAGAATCAGTTCCATGTATATCAGAAAAATATTCTGTTGGACACGGTATGCATTCCAATTCAACATCTTCTTCATAAAGAACTCCCCCAATGCATTCCACACTAGGTCCCATCCCTTCTGGACAAACAACACACGGGATACGGATCATAGAATGATTCTTCGCAAAATTCCCACTATTGCATGATAATTCTGGTATATCTCCTTTCACAGTAGAAACAATCACGAACAGAACCAGATAATACATTCCCATTACCTATTTTTGTTTCACCTTCAAGAAACCACAATTCTTCTAACAAATATTTTCTTTATTCAGTCTTAAACAACTTTAAGATTTAACCTGTCTTTATAAAAACACGTCATTTTATAAGCAATTACACATATAATGTATTCATAACCTCTCAAAATTCAGCAATTGTAAGTGCTCATTTATTATTCAACCCTCTCAAAAATCAGATTTTTTAAGTGTTTCTCCTCAAAGTGCAAATTTCAACTGACATCATTCCAAATTTATATATATATTTTTTAAATTGAACACAACAACCTATTCCTTCAAAATGAGCATATGTTGCTGCAACCATCAAGATTTAAATCTCATTCTCAACAAAGGATTCACATTCATAAAAGAAAACTTGGATTGGTTCATACATCTATTTAAAGACTTAAGACCACCTAATAAAATCTTAAAAAAACAGACATAAAATCGATAAGTGGTCACTGCTATCTCACAAAACTCATCAACAAAAGTCACCTAAAAGGAATCTCCACAGGACATCTCTTAGAATTCAAACAAAATTCAATGGAAAAATCACCAGAGTCTACTAGTTTCCATTACATCAATAAAAGAAACAAAAAATGTATTTTTCATAAAAGAAGATCATGTTATCAAGTTAGTACAATTTTTCATTAACAGAACAAACAGTACAAAAATTACAATAGAACATTCCAACTAACTTTTGCAACCGACATACTTATTCAAACAATATTTTACATCATGCAATGTTCAATTCACAAACAAACATTACACTCTGTTTTTCATCAACTTATGTCAATTGTTCCATGTGACATTTTTGAAAATTTAAAAGCATTCAGATTATCACAACAAATCATTTATATCCATAACTCACACTCAGAAACATGGAACAACATGTATCCAATTCATCCACCATCAAACAGATCATTTCTGATATCGGTTTCCTCGACAACAATAACTTGACCAACTGAAATGCTATATCAAGTAGCATTGTCAACCAGCAAGAACCAATCGTCCCAAATCCAAACTCCAATGATATCATCAGCAAAATTTTCACCTATCAACAACCAACATTTGGCTCAGATTTCACCTCTGACAACATCATCAGCAAATTTCTCGCTGATGATTCCACCTCTGATGATATCATCAGTGAATTTGTCACCAACGAACAACCAAGAAAGTCAAATTCCACCACCTCTGACAATATCACCAACAACAAAGAATCAAACTTGCCCAACACTTCAAGAAACATGGATCAAATATTTCCAAGCATCCACAACAGGTCAAAAAGAAAAAGAAGAGATCCTAACAACACCAAAATGAATAAAAATACCTGAGACAGATCATCTGAAAATAGTTTTGAAAACCCTGAGAAAAAAGATGAGAAAACCAAGACGATTTCCAAAAGAATCTTGAACTGTTGTCAAAATACAAACCTTTCAAACAATTTGAATACAATAGACTACCTTATACAAAAAACTTATGCAAAAAGTATTTTACTTAAACATAATATAAATAAATACGAAACAATGTATTGTTACAAAGTTAAATGGTTAATGGACATGAGAAGTTTAGCAGATTTATTATCTGAAGTAAACAATATTGAATTTGTCATAGCTCCAGGATGGAAATATCATATATTAGCATCATCACAAACACTACCAACATTTTTTCCATGTAAAATATTATGTAAATATAAAGGAAAATATTACATTAGTTTCGTTTCAGAACTTATACTTAATCATGTTAAGCTGAACAATTTAGATATAATTAGTGCATGTAAACATGATACTTTCACCACAATAGCTTACCAACATATGAAAAAATGTATTCATGAAAACACATATTCCTTTATGTTAAATTTATGCAAAAAAGTAATAATCCACTCTCCAGATTGTGTTAATTAAAAAAAATTTATTCATGTATATTAATGAAGTTTTCAAATATAACATGTTATTTCGTCAAAAACAACAGTCTCATTATTGTCTCATTTCATAAAAAATGATTTTAAATCTTTTTATTTGTACAACAAAAAACAATGAACAATCTAATTCAAATGTTCTTTACTTTTTATATATCCTAATTAATTTAAATCAATATCCATTTATCTATGTTTTCCCATTATAATCAACATGTCGATCAATTCCACCATTTTCTTTTTCAAGTATCAAAATTGAGAAACATTCATTTGTTCTTTATCCAACTTGATTTCTTCTATTCCTTGTTTAAAGGGGTACTCCACTCAAAATACGAGTTGGGCTCATGTGAAAGATCTTGCCAACATTAAACCATCGGCAAAATTTCTCCGGTTAATTTCATTTAGTTAAGGAGATATTGCATGCCGAAGTTCGAAATTTTGCCAAATTCCCAAGCAGACGTGGATTGTCAGTGGAGTACCAAATATGATGTCACTGAATGCTTCTTGCTAGATTACCAATGTTGTTTTGAAGTAAATTACAAATGAGCGTTGTCGGAGAGAGTTCTTCTGAGGAAGGTTGTTCTAGTTCAAGCCGTTCGAACTCCTCAAATATGGATGTAGACGATTTCCTGGAAGGTAACCTTAACCTGGATGGTGTTCAAGGTTATCAATTTCAAGCTAGACGAAATTCATGCACTGGGGAATCAAGCGAATCTGATTATGGCGATGTGGATGAGTTGGTCAACATTGAACCAAGTTCTGTCACTTGACTGGATAGATTGGACTGGTGAGTTTTAATTGAATTTCTCGTTACTTTTTTAAGTAATGGTATTGTATAAGGAAGACACTATTTCTGTAATCTTTTCTTGCCGATACCACCAGAATATTTCGAACCAGTTTCACAGGGATTTGAAACATTTCCATGGCCACTCAAAGCAAAACAACAGCTCCCTTCATTTTCAGGTGTACATGCAAAAACTGCCAAATAATGGACAGAAAAGAGGAATGCATTTGCTGTCAGGAAATTCAAGTGGTGCTAGATAAGAATCTGGGATGTTGTTGGGAGAGATACAAGTCAATCTGCCATCTTGCGCTGTCAGTTGCATACGATCCCATTTCCCTCTACCCGGTGAAGAAGAAGACTTTGTATGGGCTCATACGCAACTGACAGCACAAGATAGCAGATTGACTCGTATCTCTTTCCCAACAACACCCCAACACCAACGAACTGTCTATAAGCCATGTGTCTTTGGATTTTATGTTCTGGTCCCTCAACTGCCTTTGACCCTTACTGTTTATATTGAAACCAGGCAGCCTGCAAGCTCCAACGATTAGCACTTTTGCGGTCTCTCGACTTCATACACCTCCTTGTTCTTATCTAGCACCACTTGAATTTCGTGACAGAAAATGCATTCCTCTTCTCTGTCCATTATTTGGCAGTTTTTGCACTTACACCTGAAAATGAAGGGAGCTGTTGTTTTGCTTCGAGTGGCCAAAGGAATGTTTCGAATCCCTGTGAAACTGGTTCGAAATATTCTGGTGATATCAGCAAGAAAAGTTTACAGAAATCATGTCTTCCTTATACAATACCATTACTTAAAGAAGTAATGAGAAGTTCGATTAAAACTTACCAGTCCAAGCTATCCAGTCGAGTGACAGAACTTGGTTCAATGTTGACTGACTCATCCACATTGCTGTAATTAGATTCGCTCGATTCCCCAGTGCATGAATTTCATCTAGCTTGAAATTGATAACCTTGAACACCATCCAGGTTAAGGTTATCTTCCAGGAAATCGTCTACATCCATATTTGAGGAGTTTGAATGACTTGAACTAGAACAACCTTCCTCAGAAGGACTCTCTCCAACAACGCTCATTTGTAATTTACTTCAAAACAACATTGGTGGTAATCGAGCAAGAAGCACTCAGTGACATCATATTTGGTACTCTGCTGACAATCCACGTCTGATTGGGAAAGACAACACTGTGTCGCAAATTTGGCAAAATTTCAAACTTCGGCATGCAATATCTCTTTAACTAAGTGGAATTAACCAGAGAAATTTTGCCGATGGCCTAATGTTGGTAAGATCTTTCATATGAGCCCAACATGTATTTTGAGTGGAGTACCCCTTTAACGAGGTCAAAATACCAGTTGTAAATGTTCTCAGCTTGCAAATCACCCATCTAAAAATTTTATTCACATTCAATCATATTTTGAAAAATAAATTTGCAAATTTATTTTATTGGTCAATTTTATAACATAAGATAATATAAAGAAAAAAATATAATTTATTTGTTTCCTCTTAAGAAAGAACCAAAATATGAATAAGCCACACCCATCAACATCTAATACCTGTTCCCCACAGGGCAAGTTGACTAACATGAGAAGAAACACAATGGTGCAGGGTGTTTGGCAACATGAAAGTACTACCGAGATACCACCTATGCATGTACCAATGCCTAAATAATACCAAAGCAGTACCAAGGAATACACTCATCTCAACCATGCTCCCTGAAAGGATGGGTTTCCTCACCGTGAGAACTTAAAGCTATCAAAGCCCTCACCCAAAAGAAACCAAAATTTTTCACTTCACATTACCTCAAATATAAAATTGGCCAAATTTCTTCCCATAAAATTTCACATACCTGTTTTCCTTCTTATTCACTCATGCAATGAAGTCTTCGCAACACAAAGGAAGATAACTACATTCTAATACTTTATATCTGTCAGTGTTTTCACATATCTGCATGACACTTTCCAATTGATACACTCTTCAGGAAACATACAACGGACGACAATCACTAAATATCGGAGGATTAAAACTCTTATCATCCCAATTCTTTTCACACTCTTTCATAAACTTATTCAATGTAGTGACAGAAAAACAATGATCGTGCCACCAAATCACCCAATGAAAATTATCCCCTTGTACAAACTCAGTGAATAAATCATTTTCAATCTTATTTTACCTGACAAAATATTACAAGCATCTTCCAGACCATCATGAAGAACCAACCATCTATATCTATCTTTTTGATTGGACAAAAATCCAAACAACTCATCAAAATAAAAATCCTTCACCGATTTAATGAATAATTCATCATTATTCAACCAATCTCAAAATCTCTTTCTCCCCAAAACAATCAACTCAAACTTTCATAACAACCAACAATCTAATTAATTCACAACTCACTCAAATACTATAACAACCAGCAATATAATTAATGAAAAAAAAAAACACTTAAACTTTCATAACAACCAAAATTGCAGATATATTTCGAAAATTAAACATAAAAGATCAGATATGGATCTTTACAAAGTTCAATCACTAACAGCTTTAAATTATCTAAAAGAAATAGTGAGACCAAATCTCGAAGCTAGACCAAATAAATATTATTTAGTTATGGAACACGAAGACAAACCATATTTAAGTCCATCTCTTGGGCAAGTAAAAATATCAAAAACCATCCATGAACAATTAAAAGGAAAACATCAACACTGGTTGATTTGGTGGACAGGACATCACCTGTTTTCCAGTTGCAGTTTCTACAAATATATCTCAAAATACAGTAGACAATGGGATGAAAGAAGAACTAACCCAACAACATACTCCAACTCTGGACCATTATTCATAAATTATAAAGCAAACTATGAATTTAGCACAACCATCTTTCAGAATGCAAATGGAAGAAAGATTCTCGACTGGAGTTGCTCTCGTCCAGACTACCGCCCAAAAGACCCTTTCGCAGACAAAACTAATGGATTTTACGGAGTAGCAACATCCAGCAATATTTAAAACATTTACCTAATGATTCCTAAAGCACACAGCATCTCTCATAAGATTTAAAGGTGATCCATCATCAACTATAAACCGTAAAACATTCAAAACCACTTCAACAATTTATTCCCGATGTATAACTATAATTCTATTCCACTCACCTCAACAATAAAAGCTCCACTGATGTATAAATGCATGTTAATTTCATTTTTATCATAATCCATTTCTGTCAAAACAACTTAACATATTACAGACACCACACTTCACAACCACACCTTCATTTATCTCGAACAACCAGCAAGATTCAATTTCAACATGGACGTGAAATAAACTCAAGAGATCACAGCCTTAAAATATCTGGAACAACCAATGAGATTGTATTTAGAATGCAAACAATTTATGTATTACTATTTGGTAATGGAACATAAAAACAAAGAAACTTTTTGTCCTTTTTTCGATTGGACAAGAGTATCATGCCGATGGAAAAACACTGCAGAACTAGCAAAAGTGGAACATCAACACTGGTTCATTTGGTGGTCTGCCGAGAATCAATTTACTGGTAGCAGTTTTTATAAATACATATCGAAATACAGAGATAATTTCAAGTTAGAAAATTACTCTGGACCAGCATTCATCACCTTCAATATACCAAGCTATAATTTTGTCACAAAAATTTTCCAAAACACTGAAGGAAGAAAGATCTTGAACTGGAATCATCCCCACCCAAACTATCAACCAAAACCAGTTATCAAACCACTACAAGAATTTCATGGAATAACAAGATGCTATGACACATACCTTGAAGATGCATATGTCTTTTCACAGTAACAATAATGGTAACCTGTCGCTAAATTCAATAAAGTACATGAAACTGCTCAATTAATTCCTAACTTTTGTTTATAACTATGAAAATTATCTCACCATAATAGTGTAACAATAAAGACTTCGGCAATATATAAATGCACGATTAATGAACTCAAAAATGGTTAATCTTCACTCATGCTGATCTTCGTTACACCTTTGAGATTCTTCGTAAACTATATCCAATTAAAATCATGGATTTTCAAGTGTTTCACTTCAAATTAACATTTTTTTACCAAATGCATTACCGCTTACACGTGCTTGCTTAACACCCGATTTGCATACAACAGCAAACTTCCCTTATTGAAAGTCGCTTCACTTGTCATAAAAAATTCTCAAAACCCAAAACTAACTCTGCAGAACTCTTCCTGCCATTGAAATTAACAAGTTCATGAAAAATCATTTCAATCCAACTTTGCCATCCCAAGTACCACTTGCCAACCTGTCAAAACACAATAATGACATCCAGATTATTCAAATTTTTTACTGTTTTACTCGTTGCTATTCAAACAATCCGTTTCTTTGAACCACAACTGCAAAATCTCACATTTCTTCGTCTCAAAAAAGCTTCAAACACCAAAATTAATTCCACAGAATTCTTCCTAACGATGAAAGGAACAAGTGAGTGAAAAATTAACTCAAACAGACTTGGCAATCGACCATGAGTTCTGAAAAACTGTTTCTTCGAACTCAGACCACAAGAAATCGCTTCACTTGCTCTCAAAAAGCTTCAAACCACAAAACTAACTCCACAGAAGTCTTCCTGGCAATGAAACAAACAAATGTGTGAAAAATCACTCCAAACGGACTTAGCCATTGACAGCAAAATCCAAAAAACCACTTGGGAAGCTTCAAGAAATTCACCAACGGTCACTATTTTCACTTTGAGAACCATCGCCATTACTCTTGGACCTCGGCAAAATTTCGCCATTACTATGCTTTCCGAGTGAGCCTGCTATTGCATGGAGTGGTCACCCGCTCCCTGGACTTCTCGTTAAAATTCTCATTAGAATTGATAATAGAAAAATTAGAGGTCACCCACCCAGTCACTAATCCCTATTCTGCCCTTCCCATTGGTCTATTCAAAAAATCCAGCCTTCTGGTTGGTAAGTTTTTTGCATAGAGGCAAAATTACCCTTACTACTTCAGATTATTGGAGATCATGGAATATATATTTATTTTGGGATTGTGAAAGGAGTTTGGAGACTGTTACCCTCCCACTAAGCCCATTAGAAGCCAATCATCTCTTTACTGTTTTTTTTTTTTTTTTGTATTGAATGGCTTCTCTTGAGTGTTATTCAGCAATGCTTGGATCTTAGTGGCAATTGCCATCCTGTTGTGCAAAGAGGTTGTCTTGATGTATTGATCCTCTCACTGAGTGGTAATTCTTGGTCTGCCAGATCTTCTCTTTGTGGAAAAGGATCCTGTTTCCTTAAACCTCTGCAAAGGTTCGCTGCACGTCACCTTTTGAGACACTTTATCGGTGCTTTTATGTTGTAACATGCCTTCATTACTTAATGCAATTATTTGGCCCCTGATCCATTCGCTGAGGTCCCTACACATTTTGATACAAGACATAGAAAGAGGATTCTCTTATTCTGTATCCTGATTTAATAAAACGAAAAAGTCAGGAAGTAAACATGGGAGTTACATACATGTAACAATGCCCATATGTCCAGCCTCAGACACCTGCCAAGGTCCTGGGATGAACTGCATCCTCCAGAAGACAACACTTAGAAGATGGACTCGTACTTTTGACCCCTATTGTATGAAAACAGTTCTATGGGATAAATATTCTGCATACATCCATGTGATCAATTGTGCTACTCACTAACACAACCATCACTGATAGTGAAGAGTACATTTACCCAAATATTATAGATGTCAAAATACTTATCGAGGGTGTACCAAATAGTATTTACAGCCATGGTATTCCAGCTTTGAGGTTTTACGATGAAGCTAAAAGACTCTTCTCTGACAAAGATGTTAAAGATCAATTTATGACAATTGATAAATTTTACAAAAACCACTTCACCCTTGTGATCGACTTGAGGAGTATTGAAGGAACCAATAATACAGGTAATGGTAAACAAATAGTCAACACACAAACTGGAGTTTTGTTAGAGATTAAAAAGAAAGTAACTTCTGTAAATATTAATTGCAACATATTTGTGCATTCAGACATTCTACTAAATTTTGTTAACCATGATTTGCAAACTATACAATACTAAATTAATTCAATTATGTAGTATATCATATGCAAATTACATTCAATATGCTTATTGTAGGAATGACGGCTTGTGATAGAACAAGCTATCTTTTAAACATGTTAGAGAAAGATTATAAAAATGACATTGATTATATAATTCTGATATGCCCTATGTTTGAGTGGAATATAACATACCAAGAATAGAAGTATATTAGAGATAATGATTTTATAGTAATTCAATGTGATCAAACTCAGGTTGACACTACATTAAAATGTGTTACTGAAATATACAAGGGGACCAATTCTCTCGTAATTTTAGATGACTATGCATCATCACAAGATGTTAAAAATCGAGTTTCTGAATTGACCAGATTGGCATTTTGCGCTAGATATTTTAATATTGCTATGATCATAATCACCCAACAGTTAACTTCTATATCAAAAATGTATCATGAGAATATAAGCAAATTAGTAACTTTTTACAATCCAATTGATGATTATCTATATGGATTGACTAAAGCCGAGAGAGAATAAATATGCAAGATTGGAGATAAATTTAAAACATCCATATTATTATAAAAGTTATTCTGCAAAAATAAAATATACAGTAATGTATTATATATCATGGGTAGACAAAAATATAAACATTGATTCTGTTGGTAGAAGAACTAAAAGGCGCAAATGAAGAAATAAAAAAAAAAATGAGTTACATTATGTTACTGTAAGCGATGCCGAGCCAAATAATGACAAAAAGCTGGAAATTGTTTCTGACTTTGACCACATGAGATCAGAATTAATTAAGATGTTTGAGAGCGGTGAAATAGATCATCCAATCAAATATATCAACAAAATGTACAAAGAATACGAGCATAAAAGAATGCAAAAAGCTAATGAGTTTTTGACCAATTTGTTGATGAGTAAATTTTCAAATGCAATGGGTGGTCTTGATGCCATTCAAGATCCAAAACAACTGGAAGAGGACTTGAAGAAAGATGTTACAAATCTAGTGTCTTTGATAACTCCATATCTACCATATTTATGTTTTCTTTGGGAAAACATGTTTCAAACCATATGTATAGCAAAGTACCTAATAACTCTGTGGGTGATGAAGAGTCTGTTACTAAGGAAACATAATATTTACTAGGTGGGATCAATTTCCTGTCGTATAATTTATTTTAAACCAATCATGGCTGAAAAGTTGTCAGAATTGTTGGTGAATTTTTTTTGCAACCAGATTTAGAGTGCGATCTGAGGCCTGTATGGGGTCAGTGAGTTTTGGGTAGTCCAGCACATGTAGTGTCAGACATACTGGCACATTTTAACCTTAAATGTACTCCTAAATTGAAGTTGTAACGGCACAAAGAATGAGAAATTTTATATTGTCGTATTTATGGACAGCAAGACAAGTATATTTGGAAAACTAAAACAACATACCTTCAAATTCTTCAACTTTGTCCTTTAGGAAGTTGACATTTTGTTTACAATATAAAAGAATTCAGCTGAAACAATTACATACGTCTCCAGTCCACAAGGTTGTCAATTGATAGAATGCAACCACACATGGTGGCCTCAAAGTCACATGGCACCTGTCATGTGAGTGCCAATCGACCAATGGTGTTTGTGCAGTAAAATCTCGTTGCCATGGATACACTCTCCTGCAATGAAAATTAATGGAGCAAAAACATGTCACCATGGTCACAAACAAATTCATGAAAAGCAGTTGATACCAGTGAATTGAGGCAGAAATGGGCAGGAGAGAAATTTTTAATTAATAATTAGTTCAAACCATGCTCAATCTTTGCTGCCACATATGTTTGACATTTCTCAAATGTTGCAGCATCTCATTGAAGTCCATAAGAATGATCCAGGCTTGTATTTCCCCTGTGAAGTAGCTGGTTGTCATTGCACTTTTACCAAAGTTTGTCATATTGTGATAGTAATGTTTTATAGAGCATTATTTTTTTTTTTTAATTGGACAACTGTTTTATAATGATCACAACTGATGCCACCATTTGCTTGCTTGGAAGAGGCTACCTTGCTGGCATCAGAATGACAATGAATAATGATATTTAAAACCATTATTGTCAAAATTTATTCTAATCCTAACTCTAATCTCAAGAGTTGTCAATCAAGATGATTTCAACTATTGAGCCACTTGAACTCAGATGGCAGATGTTTTACATTTTAACATATACCTGTATAACAATCATAACATTTACTCTTCCATTAAGAACTGTGCGTTAATGTGTTAGTAGATGTTAATTACCAACGTGAAGTAATTTATGACATTACACCTGTTATTTCCCAAGGGAAACTTGTACAAAAGCCATCTTAGGTGAAACCACAGTGACATGGACTTGAAGGCACCTATAATCCTGGAAATTGCAAATGACAGTTCAACCCCAGATAATTCAGTTCAAGAAAATGGTGATGTATGTGATTGTATGGCGCAAGAAGATGAGCTTGTGGACTGTGATGAGTCTAACAAGCAAATGAATGCATTATATATTTTGAAAACAAAAGAGAATAACTTTTTCACACAAAAATATGTTGATCATATTGTTGAAAATACAAGTGTTCTTGTGAATAGCACAATACAAGGAGTTAAAGATTATTTGAAGGACTGTTTGGATAAAAGGCGAATATAAAGTTTTATTTCCAGAGGACAACCCAATCTCCAATCCATTTGATCATGTTTTAACAAGATATAAACAATCTGCATCCTTTAAACAACACTTTGGATTAGTTGTAAGTGATTTTGAAATGCATGTTAATTTTATTGTACTGTTTAATTCATGTTATTTATTTAAAACTGTGTTTCACAGCTTGATATGCTCCATTGATAAGCTATAATTGTATGGATGCACTGTATACATATCAGTGTGTGATCAGATGAATTGCACATTACCTGAAATGAGTATTAATTGATTTCAGTCAAAGTCTAGTTCTGAGAATTTGTTTGCCATATAAATTTTATTCGTTATTTTTAACACATAAAGCAAATGAATATTTCATAAGATCCTTGTGTTTTCTACAAACTGTGTAAGTATATTTATTTCACTATTTCAAAACTTATGATAGGAACCCTCCTGTATCACACTTGGGCACAGTTCAAAGAGAAGATTTGAAATTATATATATACCAGGACTCGATATTTAATGAGGTACAGATTTCAGTGGTAATACACCTTATTCACATAAGCCTACAGTTAGAAATTATTTTTTAATAACGAGCATAATTTTGCCCTTAGGAGTTATCTATCTTAGGGACAGTAGAAATGATACTGAAATAATCAGTAGATTTTAATTGGAGATAAGAATGTTTTGCATTGTTGTTTCAGGTCTAAAATGGTCATCACCATCAGCATGATGTTTTGTATGATAGAGTTATTTACAACCCAGTTATGGCACTTCAGTTAATGCTTAATTATGGTGAGTTATCGATTGACTCAAAATAAATATTCCTGCCCAAGATGCCTTCATTTTAGTCTGGCTAGTTATTAACAATTTTTTCAGGATAAGGTAGGTAGGGGCCATCTGGGGACAGTTTTGGCAGGAATGTGTTTATAATTTTAAAATTTATTTATGTATTCTAGTAAAGTCAATATCAAGTACTGGGTATTTAACTTGATGTTTCACTAAACGTCAAATAGATCATCATTATGGTAAGTATATTTCTTGGAATATTGTAAATTTTGGTGTGGCTTATTACACCCTTGGTAATATTGACTCAAAGGATAGATCACAGCTTGATGTTATTCAGCTATTGCTTATTGAAATATGGGATTGGTGTGTTACTGGAAGCATTCATGGAAGGCCTTGAATATCTTGAACAAATAAGACAGCATGATATACCATATATGTAGACTAGTATACACATCAATATTTTAAAGAAAGTCCCTGCTTGTGTTCATTTACATTGAAGTAATTGCATCATTAGTTCTTAGTCTCATCATGTAAGTGTAAACCAATAATGATTCATATTCAAAAAAATACGTATTGTATGGAACTACAGCATTTTTAATATTTAGGATGGTGCCATTGGTTCGTAATCAAAGGTGAGACACTGTCACTAGTACAATTGTATTTGTCTCTGGAGTTAGTCTAGGTTTGCAGTTATTATGTAGATTTAACAAAGGGTCAGGTTGTCATCTAAAATGCTGACACTGCATGGGGACATCAGATGATATTAATAGACAGGTAATTACTGTCAATGATTATCAATATTAGTTATACTGCAACTGAAATATAACTATAAGCTTATGGTTCATACTTGTGATATTTAGGTAATTTTACCAACAATGGAATTTTATGGAAGTGTGAATAAGTAGAGCAATATAGAAGTTTGAAAAAAGGCATATTATTTTATATATCTTTTTCATGAATGAACAACAAATCTGTTGTACTTATATGTGATACAACTCAGTTATAATTAGAATTCCTTGTTTAAAGGTATTCTTGTGTTTTTTCAGTTTCTTGAAAAAAAAAAACACTTTATCCTGCACAATAGGGTTCGCCATGACCATCGATGGCAACTCATAGAGCAAGACAATCAACTGAGCAAAACATATGAAGTTTTTCACTGTTCCATTCTATGCAATTCTCGATACTATCATGTGGTTGATGGCTTACCTGGTGATATTATGCATAATGTTCTGGAGGGTGTCCTTCAATATTAGTGCAAGGAAGTACTTAAAAAGTTTGTTTGCAGAGAAAAGTATTTCACTATGGATCAACTGAATGAAAGACTAAATTGCTTTGACTATGGATATTACAATGATAGGAATAAGCCATCCCCTATCATTCATCTTACTATGAAGAGTGACAACAATAGTCTCAAACAAAAAGGTTTGTATTTAAGAAAAAGAAAATGTACTGCTATGTTTTGAGAACTTAAAAGCTGTTGTGTGAGCCTGAGACTAAAGGTCAAAAGTTTGCATGCAACTGCTTGCAATGAGAGTTCTCACAAACGCTCTTGCATATAATGCATATAATGAATAACTATAATGCATATAATGAATGTGAAACTTCGACTTTTCACTTCTTTGTGATTGGAAGGTACAAATCCCTATAAACACTAAATAGATTATTGGCTGGTAATTTAATATAATTTTTAAGAGCATTTAATTTAAAGCCTGTCTTGATTTTGTTGTGTCAATTATTCAGATGAAGTTTTGGAAAATAAACACAATTAGGTCTCAGAACTACAAAGAGTGTCCATATTACCAAATACTGATCTTTGTTTTTTTGTAACTGCACAAATATGGTGTGTGGGAAAATTTCTCCCACTGGTGATTGGAAATGCAGTTTCTGATGACGATGAAAGATGGCAGCATTTTCTATTACTACTGAAGATAATAGATATGTTCTCATCAAGAGTAACTGAAAACTATCTTGGGACATTGGAAGGATTCACTGAGGAATATCTGTGGTGTTTCACTAAAATATACCCTGCCAGATTAATTATTTCCAAGATGTACATATATAAATTGTGTATATGTTAGGTATACCCTGACAGTGTATTTAAATGAAAAATATTTAGTAAGTATGCCCTTTTACCATGACATTTGTCATATCTTAAGAAAGTAATCTTACTTTATTAGGGTTGGTGTACAAGATATGAAGCAATGCACAGCTATTTCAAAAGGATTGCTGAATACATGGGGAACTTCACAAACATTGTGCTCACACTTGCAGAACATCACCAAGAACAAAGTTGCCTCAGCATGAGTGCCCAGTGTGTTAAGGGAAATGACTCAAGAAACCAGTTCCTTTTGAAGCAGCCAATAATTAGTATTAAAGTATTGAATTAAATTACATTGATTTCACCCTTTGAAATGAAGCAATTCAATAACAATTTAACAATTGTATTAATTAGGATGTGGGAAACAAGTGGTTGCTGGTGCTGGTGACACTGACTATTTTGATTTAGTGAAGGCAAAAGAAGGAAGTCTTGTTTGTGATAGCATGCATGAGTAAGTAAAATAATTATACCACTGCTTATTGTATTTTATTATGTATTGCATATTTATATTATAAACTGAATTTGAATATTATATATAGCGAATATAAAATCTATTGAGGATTACCTTTTAACCAGTGCAGTAAAAGTTACATATTAAAAATGCAACTAGTTACCATTAAAAAGTTACTTTCAATTTTTTGTTACTTGTTTAAAGTTACAATTGTAGGTTCCATAAGATTTTTTAAAACTTTGTTTGTGCACTTTAACATGGTGTAAGTAGCTACTAGAACAAACAAACTAGCAAGTTCTATCTTTTATTCTAGCATTCATCATGCTCATGAGTTTCAAATGTAACTAATTCAACATTAAAGAAAGAATCAAACGAATTTTTTGTTCAACTTGACTAGGAGAGAATTTTCAAAATTATCATCTGTCATTGAACACCGATGAGGCCTAAAAATCAAACCACCACACCTAAATAGTCTCCCACACACTGTACTTGCAGGTAAAGGTGTATTTAATTCAATAAATAACTAACACAGCTGAGGGAGACTTGAGAAAACAGATAATTCATCTGACTGATTTGAGGTAGTGTTAATAAACAACTCCAACTCAGATACAGTTGATTTTTTCTTAACTGGGAAAAAAACAGATCATCATCTTCCATCCCATTGACACCTTCACTATCACCATCTTGGGCTGAACATTCCCCGAGATTTTCCAGCATTGCATTGATGAAATTGATGCCTGCAAAGAAGTACTAACTTAAGAATTCAGTCTACTCCACTTGTTGTGTTTATTGCTATTAAGCCAAAGGATTTTGTCCTCACTAAGTTAATCAGTTGAATGGAAATCTGGAAACAAATTTGCACAAGTCTTATGAGCTTAAATGTTACATATAATTAACTAAATTAAGTACCTGGCCCAGAACATAACCATGGAAACCATAAACTATTAGGTAGCTACTGTAGCTTACCTTTCTGCAGTATGTCTTTGTTGTTTGTCCACTGATCTTTAAACTTCGGGTGAAGAATTGCTGCTGCAGTGATCTTGTCATCATAAAAAATTTAATTAAATCTCTTGTGAAGACCTGACAACAAAGCATTTACCACAGGTTTGACACTTGGTATTGAGCTTTTCTTCAAGAGTTTCTCTTTCACCATGAATATTGTTGGAGCTAGATAGCCTATATATGCATTTGAATGATCGTTTAATGCTTGTGCAACTGGCTTCATCACACAGGTATAGTCTTTCAGGAAGCAAATTTCTGCTTGCTTAAATCTACAAAAATGCACATTCTTTAAACATTTCCCAAAAATATTTACTTTTAACAGGAGTGATAACTAATAAGGGCAAAAATTGGGATTTTGCATTTTCAATGCTTTAGAAGGTTGCATCATTCCATCTAACACAAAATACTAATTTAATTTTAACTGAATTATCTAAAACTGGAAATGTTAACATGCATTCTGCTCTTTAAGACTTTAACTAAGCAGGTAAATTTAGTTTAGATATTACCTTGGAAGATTAAAATAAGTGGATAATTTGTGGAGAGTGTTTTCACCCTTCTTCTTTACAATGCAGTTAAGGTGCTCAATTACTACAAAGACAGAGTTACAATGGGTTTTGTTTGGTTTAAGTATGACTAGACAGCATTCATCTTTGATAATTTATTCCAGAGAGCCTGGCATTTGGCAAAAGTGCCTCTGCTCAATCTTTTATAAGTCGGATCTTCTTCAGCTTTATCTGCATCAGTAGTACAGACCAGGTTTAAACTGTGTGGAGCACATCGATGATGGGGTGGAAGCTGGTATTCCAAACTCTCTGTTCCACTTGGAACCTCTTCAGACACATCTTCAAATATGCATTTATCCACATCATCCTCAGTTGGTTGTTCTGTATTGGTTGATTTGGTTCCAAAAACAGAAAATACCTTCATAAAATTTGAGCCACTGTCAGTAGTGGTCATGTTTATCTTTGTCTGAATTTCATGTTTGGTGTGGATATCCTCCAACTTTCCAGCCAATACATTGTAGGTATGCCTACCCTCAAGATGCTGGCATGCAAGAGCTGCACTCTTTTGTTCAAGTATTTGGTCATCAATCCAGTGTGCTGTAACTCCAATAAAAGATCTTCAATGAGCTGTCCAACAGTCTGTTGTAGTTGCAACATGTTGAGCATCGGCCATTGCTGTCTTGACGTTGGTCTGCTAATTACTGACCAATCTGGTTGACGACCTATAACTAGCTCTTGGAATGATGGCATCTCAACCAATGAAAATGGCATCAGCCGTTCAGTTATGAATCCAACCACAAGGTCATCAACTTTTGCTTGTGATACTAAATTAGCATTTGCTGGGCCTATCATCGTTGCATCTATTTTTTGCTGCTTCTGCTGTTTCAGGGTTGTTTTTTAACAAATATTGTCACCTAGTTTTTGTTTTTGAGAACTTTAACATATTTCATTAAATCTTTGTAACTGATGTGGATGTTCCCTTTAAAATGAAATTTAATACAAAAATCAGACAAAAATTAAGACATAATTCCAATGTTATTAATGTCAGTACATGGCCATTATATAAACCAACAACCAACTTATCCTGGTTGAAAATTGCCCATTCCAATTTTTATCAATAAGATCAAGAAATGTAGCATTAGACATTAAGTACTTTGGTTTAATTATTATAGTAATCAGCATGCATTGTTTCACATGAGAATATAATTTTATGTGTAAAAGTCAGTAAGTAAACAATGACATGTGCATTGTTGGTCTAATGGTCTATTAGCAAAGCTGCTGATTTATACCTTTGAAAAGGGGGAACTGAGCAAGAAAAATAATTTATCTGGCAAAATAATTCCTTAACAAAAACATGTTTGGTTTGATATAAACCTACCTGGATGTGTTTGTGTAAGTTTGAAACTGAAGTTACATTGGACAAACACTCTAACTTTGGGTTGGCAGAGCAAACAAAGCAGTTTGGTATTTTTTTCCTTGATCGATTTACATTCAAACATCCCTGACAAATATGGCCAGGGGTTAACGCACAATTCACTCTCAGTGCCTATCATTATTCATTTTTTTACACAGTTGAATACATGAATATTTCATCAAGGTGCCATTTTTTAGCAAAATTCAATATTTTGTAATCGATATGTACCAGTGAGTGTTAGTGGTCACCAGATTAATGTTGAAAACTTTTGTGGACATGATATAATCTTCCCTGAAACTATAGTACCACTGATTTCTTCCAGAAAGGTTCAAGGAATGAAGCTGTATAAGCATTGATAATAGTAGAAGTGAGCGTGAAAATGTAGCAAGAAAAGTAATGCGTTATCATTTCATTTTAGGCCAAATTGTAACTGTCTATACAGTTAAGGTTACCTTTCAAAATGTAATGATTACTTGTAATTTTGTTACTTGTAACGGAGTTACTTACAGCACTGCTTTTAACAAATGCACCTGTAGCATCCCAAACCGACACGATTCAGACGGATTGAACCAACACAACGTGTATACTTTATTTACTAACTTCCAGACTCCATTACTCGTTACTCTCTCACTTATACTTCATGTAACAACAATATAAGGATCCTACATCCCTTTCCTTTTCACAGAGTATAAATTTCTAAACAGTTCAAACAGTTTCACTAATATGTTCAAATGTTTAAATGTTCTGTATACTCAATTCTCAATTTTTTTACTGTACTATTTACCATTAATATCAACGCGTTCATATACTAGTGTCTTAAAGCTTCATCGCAAAACGTAGTCCTCAAATCTCTTTGGTATACGCCTGGTGCGCATCGGTCTTTGTACAACTTCCTCCTCTTTCTCATTGTCATTCTTCTCTTTTACCTCGTTTGACTCCTGATCACCTCTATCATCGCTTGCTCGTAAAGGTATCTGCGCTGTTACCTGTGTTTCTGGAGCGTCTTGTCTAACAGCTGGATCTCTTTCCTGGTACTGTTTCACATGTGTGCTGTTTCTTTTGTATTGGATTCCTTCTGGAGACTCAATCACAACGCTGTTACCATGTTTGTTGATCACCTCGTAGGGCTGACTTTCAAAAGGTGTGCTCCACTTGTTTACACGCTGTTGTCGTAATAAGACTTTGTCACCTTCTGCTAAGCTGTTCTCCTTTGCATTCCTCCTCAGGTCCGCATAATCTTTTATCTTCATTTTCTTTTCTTTGTCTTGATCTCGCATCTCCTCATCACATTTGGCAGTTTCTCTCAAGTCCGGTAGTTTCGTTCGTGGCGTCCTTCTAAACATAAGTTCTGCTGGGCACATACCTGTGGTTGGATGAGGTGTGTTTCTATATGCAACCAGATAGGTTTGCACAGCTTTCTTCCAATCTTGCCCTTCCACTTGTGCAATCTTCATCCTCTTCAATAAAGAACGATTCTGGCGTTCTATTTCGCCATTGGCTTGTGGCCACAGCGGCGTTACTTTTCGGTGCTCAATACCATTCTGTTTTAGGAATGTTTCAAATGATTCTGCTATAAAGTGAGGTCCATTGTCACTTGTGATAGTCAAAGGTAAGCCATGCATTGCAAACATATTCTCCAGGCTATCAATTGCAACATCAGCTGTGTTTTTCTTTGAAATGTTAATTTCCACATATCTGCTATAATAGTCGGTCACTGCAAAAACATAATCTCCTGAAGGTAACGGGCCCATAAAGTCAACAGCAATGTCTTGCCATGGTCCTTGTGGCAGTTCAGTCATATTTAGTGGCTCAGGATCACTTGGCTTGCTCACGACTTGACATCCATGGCATGATTTGCAGAATTTCTCCGCCTCCTTGTCAATTCCAGGCCACCAGACTTTTGTGCGTAATCGTTGCTTCATCTTCACAATTCCTTGGTGTCCTTCGTGACCTAATTCAATCACTCTTGGTCGAAGTTTCTTTGGAACTACAATCCTTGTACCTCTCAAGACCATCTTTCCTACTATGCAAAGTTCATCACGAACTGGCTTGTAACTGGCACATTCTACGCCATCCCACCTTCCTGTCTTTATACACTGGCGGACCATTATCAACTCTTCATCAGTATCGGATTCTTCTTCAATTTCCTTGGCAGTCATGGCACTAGGGACTGCTGTTTTCGCCACAAAATTGATGTACTCTTCAGCTACATTTCTTGTCGTGTTTCTTTCCATCTTTGTGAGACGTGATAACGAATCTGCAACATTCTGGTGTCCAGGCAAATACTTCACGGTGAATGAGTACGGTTGCAATCTTAAGACCCACCTTTCGATTCTTGCAGATGGTTTGAAATGAGCTGAGTAAATAAACTCAAGAGGCTTGTGATCAGTCCTTAGTTCAAAATTTCTTCCATATAGATGTGGAATCTCTCACATGCCCAAACCACTCCCAACGCCTCCTTTTCGGTTTGCGAGTAGTGTCTTTTGACATTGGTGAGGCCTCTGCTGGCATAGCAGATTACCCGGTCTTCTCCTTTTTTCTCTTGTAGCAGAATTGCTCCCAGTCCAACTGGACTGGCATCACAGACGATTTTAGTCTTGGCATTCCGGTCAAAATATCCTAGAGTCTCTGCTTGAGTAAGTCTCTGTTTCAGTTCTCTGAAAGATTTCCGTTGTTCAGGACCAAAGACAAATGGTACTCCTTTCTTCGTCAATCTTCTCAAGGGCTCTGCAATTGTTGCTAGATCAGGAATAAATCTTGCATTAAAATTCACCAGTCCCAGAAAACTTTTCACCTCTGACACATTTTGTGGTTCTCGAGCTTCTTTGACTGCCTTGACCTTCTCTTCTGTCGGACCAATCCCTTGCTGCGATAGAACTAAACCCATGAATGTGAGCTTGGACATGTTAAAGACACATTTGTCTTTGTTCAAAGTTAGTCCTCTTTCTTTTAGCCTAGTTAACACTTTCTCCAATCTTCTGTCATGTTCTGCTTGGTCTGAACCGTATACGATGACATCATCTGAGATGTTGGCTGTTCCACTGCAGTCCTGCAACACTTGTTGAATTACTTGCTGGTACTTCTCGGGTGCTGAATTAATTCCAAACATCAGCCTCTTGTATCTGAAAAGGCCTCTGTGAGTTACAAAGGTGGTGATGCTTCTGGATTCCTCACACAGTTCAATCTGGTGATAACCCCACTTGAGGTCTAGCTTACTGAAATTACCTCCTTCCTGCATATCTTGCAAAATTTCCTCAATTGTCGGGATTGGGTGTCTCTCTCGGAGAATCACCTTGTTTGCACAACGCATGTCCACGTATAATCTAACATCCCCATTTGGTTTTGGGACAACCACAACTGGATTCACCCATGGTGTCGGTCCTTCGACCTTCTCGATGATATCTTCTTGCATTAATTCATCTAACTTTCTTTCAATCTTCTCCTTAAGGGTTGAGCAACAGGTTGGACTTCTGGGTTGATATGTAGCTTTACTTGGTACCCCTCCAACTTTCCCACCCCTTGAAATAAATCTTTGTATCTTGCTATCAAGTCCTCTTTGACTGTCACACTATTCTCAGGTTTCTCTGGAATGTGCAATTTTAACACTCCAAGCTCAATCGCTGACTTTCTTCCAAGAAGTGGTTCTCCTTTTCCTTCTATGACTGCAAATTCTGATGAAATACATCTGCCAGCAACACTCACATCCGCAGTAAATGTTCCAATGACTTGGAGAGGTGTGGTGGCTCCATAGGCATACAGCTTCTTTGCGGCTCGTGTTGATACACACTTGATGTGTTTCTTTTTTAGCTCTTCCCAACGGCTGCGGTTAATAACATTAGTACTTGCTCCCGAATCAATAAGCATATCCACAGGAACTCCTCCTACAGTAACTGTAATTTTCCCTGTCTCTGTCTCATCAGTAATATTGAAGGCATACTCATCATCCTCATTATTCCCATGCTCGTTCACATAGCTCACTTTGTGCTTACCAAAATCCTTACCTTTGGTTTTACATACTGCCGCAAAATGTCCTTTCTTATGACATTTAGAACATTCCTTATCTTTGGCAGGGCATTTAGGATCTCTAGCAAAATGTCCCTGTCTACCACATCTGGAACACTCATTACCCCTCTTGCTCTTGTCCCCTTTGCCACCTTCACTTTTCCGAGAACGACCATCTTCAACTCTGTTGACATGTGCATCCGATGATGGACCCATTCTCTTTGTTTGTCTTTTGACAGCTTCGAAAGTTCTAGCTATTTCTTGCAATTGTTGAAGGGTAAGCGCCTGACCTTTCTCCAATAACTTCCGGCGTAACTCGTTTGAACGGCACTTCGAAATTATCTGATCTCTGATTTGAGCGTTCATTTGATCTCCATAATCACACTGTTGAGCTTTCCGTCGCAAACATACTGCAAATTGATCAATTGTCTCGGTTTCGCTTTGCACCATTTCTCTAAACATATGTCGTTCGTATGGAATGTTGACTTGATTAACAAAATGTTTAGTTAAAGCATCTTCTGCCTTCTGGTAGTCGTTGGCATTCCCTGTCTCGGGCAAAACTTCGAAAATATCTTGGACATCCAGCCCAGCACAATGAAGAAGAAGTGCACGTCTTTGCACTTTGTTGTCATCCTTCTCAGGATCAATAATAAGACCTTTCCCATCCGCGTATAATTGAAAACTACGAAGCCATCGTTTCCACTCGTACCCCACACTATTCGGATCACTATTGACATCAAACGGACGAAGTCCACCGATATTAAAATCATGTAAACTCATCGTTTACTTCCAGAAAATGTTTACAACATCCTCGTCGCCAATTGTAGCATCCCAAACCGACACGATTCAGATGGATTGAACCAACATAACGTGTATACTTTATTTACTAACTTCCAGACTCCATTACTCGTTACTCTCTCACTTATACTTCATGTAACAACAATATAAGGATCCTACAGCACCGATTTTGTACCCTTCCTCAGGCAGAAAATTTTCTTTCCATTGACTTATTCTGTTCAATGTAATTACATTCATCTAATCTCTTATTTTCAGGGGAAAAAACGTTACAGTCTATGGAACTAAGTACAGACTTGGAGCTGCAATTTTCACTGGGATAATAAATGATCTTCCTCAGTTTGCATCCATTTAAAATATTTATTTTATTATATTGAAGGCGTTTGTAACCATTATTTTTGCAAGTTACTTTTGTGCATATAAGTTGCAAAGACTGGTTGATTCTGAATCTTTTGTTTTAGAACAAAAGGAACTATAAATGTATCTTCTTGCTTGTACAACCAAGCCAGCTGGATGTACCACTGGAAATGGCATTTTAAAACTTAAAACAATTGACTTTCATAACAAACTAACCAATTGATGATTGGTTACAAAATCTATAACTCATTTATTATTAGTTATAACCATTTTATAGGCTATCTAATAAACCGATGTATAATTGGTTAAGATAACAATTTCAGATACTATAGCCAATAAATATGTAGTAATAACTAACCAACCAATCAATAATTGGTTGCAACCAAAAAAAATTGGTTATTTCAACCAGTCAGTTTTTACAGTACATAGGAAATGATACAACTAACCACAAGCCTGCAACTAATACAGGGTCTTGATACGAACATCCATTGTTTAATTGTAAGAATAGATATTTTTAAGCCATTAAAGGTTATTCTCACCAAATGTTTTGCTTTAATAAAGTAGAATTTAAATTTTAATCACAAACACAACAAAAAGCTCCTTAAATATGAAACAATTTCCAATTTTGATGATTTTAAATTTGTGGCCAATGTGTGCTTTTTATTGCTTTCACTCTTACTTGAATTCTCAAGGGATATATTGGAAGGTGGGCGAGGGTTTGTTGCATACATGTATTTCTAGGATGTTAATGATCCCCTTGCCCACCATGCAAAGTAAGGGTACTAATCTCGAGGTGCATGGAGTCTACTTACATGCATGGTGACTAGGGTGAAAATTTCTGTGGTGCATATGTGTTTCTAAATAGGTATATGTCCGGATTTAAGGGTATTTATCTCGTTCCTTTCTGAAGTTAATAAATTAACTTTTAAATGTGACAAAAAATCGAAATGGCTTACATTAAAAAGAATAAGTGCTTGGCCCCATCTCAGTTACTGTAAAATTCACAAGCTGGATGTTAAGAGCAGTTTTCAAACTTAGCTCCAGACCATTCGCCTGACTTATCACTTTTTGTGGCAAAGCCTTGAGTTGGTTCTTCCTAATGAATTTTGACAGAATCTTAGGCATCACAGAACTTGAACTGGTGCTTATTGGCTGGACATTTGCTTAGCAACAGTTTACAACATTCTTTGCTGATATTGAAAGAAATCCTGGTAACCATGCACTTGGTTATGTTTCATAAATCACAGGTGTGTCTAAATCTAGAAGCCTTGAAGTACATGGTTTGCAATCAGAATGGTTTGTTAATCCTCCTTGCGGGCCATTGTTTTGAGCAGCATTTGAAAATTGATTCCCGACATTATTCTACCCAAAGGGACACTTCTTGTACCAAATATTATCTCCTTCCCAATATTTGACAAGCAACTGCTTTCTTCTGTCTTTTTAAACTGGTCTTCATTCAGCTAATTTGCCATTGCACACTTTGTTGAAAAGCCATTAGAATTGTGGGTTTATATGCTTTGCCATTTTCCTTTTGCTTCCATGAAAATAAAGATAAGCAGAAAGTTTAACCACAGAAAAGCTACATTTTATACTTCTCCCTGCACATTCATCTTTCTACAGACGTTTTACCAGATTTGTGGTCTGCAGTAAAAGTGCAGAGCTTGGTCATGTTTTCATTGTATCCTTGTCTTAAAAGTCTTATGTAACAAATTTTGAAATAAGGTAGAATTCTTCGATTTTTTAATCACAATGTCAAAAAAGATTTTCAGTCATGAGGAGTCTATAGACCATGTTGACCTGTAACCTGCTGTGAGAATGGTTTGTTTTTAAGATGGACATTGTGGTTATGTAATGAAAATTCTTACTCGTTTAAGGCAAATTGAGTGGGAAGTGTAAGTGGAAAGCCAAATGAAATAGTACAACCAAACACCTGATTTTGGATCTTGGTCAAAGCATTAATTGTTTTAATTGTGAGAATAAATCTGTTAAGTCTGGGTTACACTAAGCAAAAGGCACTCAGTTTCTATGTATATGTTGATTGTGTAAACTAAGTTACTAGATGAAAGTAAAGTAGCATGACAATATGGAAAACCCTGATCTTTTTGCATTCTAATGGTCATGTCGTTAGGTCATTGTGCCACTAGTGATAACTTCAGCATTTGTAATCCAATAAAGTTTGTTCATTAAATCTTGAAAGATTATCAATCTTACTTGAAGAATGGGTGAGGGTTTGTTGCATACACATATTTATAGTATTAATTATGTATCAGAGCTGGTAGATTTAATTCTACTTGCTGATGATATAAACATCTTTTTCTCACATAAAGACTTAATTTATTTGATCAATAATCTGAGTACCAAAATAAGTTAATTTTCAGGTTGGTTTTAAAGCAAATAAACTCTTGCTGAACTTAAACAAAGACAAAAAAGACATTGTCCTGAAATTCAGTTAGTTGTTAACAATCAGAATATTGTCTTGGAAATCACATATTCATGTAGCAAACAAAATATCAAAATTTGTAAGAATTCTTTGAAGTATAGTTTTCACCTATTTGAAATATCCCTACCTTCAATATTGGAATGTAGTTTGGGCCTCAACTGCTCCAGCTAACCTTCACCACATTGTTAGAAATATAAATGAATGCCATTTTGATGCTAACACTGATCCTATATTTGAGAAACTTGTCTATTGAATTTTTGGGATACTTGCTTGCTGTAATTATGCCAATTGATTTATTCTTATAAAAAACTCCCTTTTGCCAAAACAGTTCAACAATATGTTTGTTCTAAATAATCAATTTTATTCTTATAATACAAAGAATTTAATGGTCTTTCATCTGCCATTATATAGAACAAATATTAGGCAGTTTTCTGTTAGATTTCTTGATACAAAATTGTTGAATTGTCTTCTATTGGAACTAGATAACATGGCTTACGTTTCTTTGTCAAAATACTAAGTTAAATGTCATTATCTGGCAATATTAGTCTCCTAATGTTAAATGTATGATTAATTACTCAGTTCATATACATATGTGTATAAAGGAAGCCTAAATATTTATAACCCAATTGGTTTCCTTTTAGACTTCCTTGCCACTATATATTATTTAAAAAAAAATGTGCAAAATGGTGGCAAATCAAATCATTAAATCATTGGTTGGTAGAGGGCTCCTTATGAAGTCCCCCCAAATAGTGAATATAAAAGGGAATGCGTTGTGTTGGTTTGGGCAAAATGTTTAATTGTGTCATGTTTGTGAGGTGGAAAAGTCTTTAACACACATGACAGAAGTTACCAAACTATTGGCTAAATGACATTTTTAAAGAGAAATTTCTAACAATAAAATATGAGGCCAAGGCTGTTGGATATAACATGTGTGCAGTCTGTCTACATTCAACAGAGACACAAATGGTAAAAACTGAGGGATAAGTTGTTAAGTTGTATCAGCAATAATCTTCTGTGGCCAGCACTGAAAAGTAATTTATTTAATTAATCTATTTGGATGTCAATATGCTTAAGAAAACTTTGAATGCCATCATGGAAGCAGTTGTACTTGACAGACCAACTTTGTTTTGATAAAGCATGTGAGTGTTATAATTTTGCAGTTTGGAATTGTTACAGGCAATGCACCTACTGGTGCAGTTATGCAAAAAGCTTACATTTTTTCCACAGATGAAAAAAAGGCAATTTATGATTGATTCTTGAGTCAGATATTTCCCATGATAAAACCAGTCTGATTTTTTTTTTTTTTTTGGAATCGATGTGCTTGAAGAACTGGGTGGAAAACATTCAAAGGATAAAAATCAAGGCCCAGTAAAAATTTCTAAAAACGGGTATATTGGGTCAAAAGGTTTATTTACATGTAACGTTTCATTGTTTAAGATGCAACATCCTCAGAGAATGAAACAATACAATAAAACAGTCACTAAAATATTACATGGTTAATTAGGATAAATTTGGCATTTGAGAGGAAATAGGAAGTGATGAAATGTCAGAGGTGGCAAAGAGGGCAAAGAGAATCAGAATAAGGAAAGAGGAATCGAGCTTGATTGAGAATTGAGTTTGTGAATGAGCAAGCTTTCTCTAATGAGGAGTGAGAGAGGATGGCAAAATCATCTGCTGTAGTGGGATGGCCAGTGTCATGGTGATGTGATAGAATGTTTGTTGGGGAAGGATTAACATGCTCTTTGCCAGTAAGGGCTGAGATATTCAAGTGATCAGCAATCCATGTGTAGGGAAGTCAGCTAGTATGGCCTACATATGATGCATTACAGCATCGACACTTAAAAAGATACACAACATAAGATTTTAGGCCATTGGGAATCCTGTTATTAAACGAAAAGTGTGGTAGGCAGAACAATGGATGGAAAACAAAATGAATGGAAACATGAGGAAAGGCGTTTGAGTTGAGCTTACAAATTTGTGTGCAAATCCGGAGGCTGTGTTGTCCAGTGAAGGGAAGGCAGAAATACATGATCTTTTTAGGTGCAAGGGAAACTTTGGGTACAGGCGAAAATTTGTTGTCTAAAAAACGGTGAATACATTGGTCTAGAAGATTATGGGGATAGCCGTTGAGAGAAAATAGTTTCTTAAAATTATCAAGTTCTGAATAAAAGGTAATATAGGTAGAATAAATGTTAAAGTAATGGTTTAAAAGAGATGTAACTAGACCTTTTTTGTAGGTAAACAGAATAAAACTGTCAAAATTTGTATATAGGCCAGTAAAAGTGGGTTTGTGAAAGATGGAGGTGGTAAAAGAGCCATTGTCTTGTGTGATTTTAACATCAAGAAATGATAATGACTTGTTAAAGTTAAGAAAAGCATTTATGTGGTTATTCAATTGAAACAGTAAGAAACAGTCATCAACATATCAGCAATACAGAACAGGTTTAAAGTCATATAAAAATTAGAGTCCAGCTCATGATTTTTATGTGGAGAGGCATAATGACAGAAATAGAATGCAAAGTATTTAAAACAACTTTACTAACATTTCGTTGTGGACGTGCAACATCTTCAGAGTGACTGATTACAAATGTGACTAAAACCTATATATCTATTTACATGTGATGATAAGTTACATGAGAGCTAAACAATAGGATTAGGGTGACAGGAAATTGAGATGAAATGAAATGAAGTGAAAAGAGGACCACGTAGAACTAAAATAAAGAGGTATGGATGAGAGGTTTTTGTTGAGAGAGGGTCTAAATTTCGATATAAGTAAACTCTCTCATAGGAGGAGGTCAAAGTTGGAGTTTGAACAACAGGAAGAGATGATAGTAAAATTGTCACAAGAGGTGTGGTGACGACATTGATGTGTGTGGGCAAGAACGCTTGAAAGGGAATTTGTTGCAAGTTTCCTTCCCATCAGAGGTGAAACCCCCATATACTCTGAGGTTCGCGTATGAAAATGTCAGTGCGTTTGGTCGAAATACAACACTCTGCAGCATTGACATGAGTACTTATAAATAATACGTGACCTCATTAGCTTGGGAATTCGGTCTTTGAAAGAAAAGAAACCTGACAGTCGTCTGCCTGACTGGAATTGCAAGGACTCTGGTTTTGACGATGATTTTTTTAAGACAAAACGTAAAGACATTGCTCTGTCAGGCTACCGAAATTATTCACCACCGAATTTCTTGTTAACATGGGAAGACTATCAGCTTCTCAAGAATCTAAATGATGACCACAACATTATCATCATGAAATCTGACAAGGGAAATGGGATTGTCGTGGTCAACCAGGATGACCATCTCTCCAAGATGCACGAAATTTTTGCCGATACAGCCAAATTCAAACCGCTGTCATCCAACCTATTCAAACATACCATCAACCAGGAGAACCAACTTTGAAGCTTTCTCTGTAACCTCAAGAAAAATAATGTTATATCCAAAGAAACGTATGAACATTTAGCTCCCTCAGACTCTCAACCAGGTATCATGTACAGTTTACCTAAAATACATAAGATTAATTTGCCTTTCAGACCCATCCTCTCTGCCATTCGCACTCACACATACAACCTATCTAAATTTCTTGTTTCTTCCTTACTCCCCTTCTTTCGAGTCCTTTCATGACAAACGATACTTTTTCCTTTCTTGAAGAATTACAAAGTTTTAATTTTGATACAGATAAAGTTTTCATGGCTAGCTTCAATGTTAATTCACTCTTCACTAATGTTCCGCTTGACGAAACAATAGACATAGTTAACAAGGCTTTTAACAATTCCGCACTTTACAATGGTTTCTCTGCATCGCAATTTCGTAAACTCTTATGCCTTTCAGTTAAAAATTGTTTTTTCTTATTTAATAACCGTCTTTACGAACAGATTGATGGTGTGGCCATGGGCTCTCCACTAGGTCCATATTTTGCTAACACTTTCCTATCCTTTCATGAGTGTAATTGGATAGCCAACTGTCCACCAGAGTTCAAACTGCTTTTCTTCTGCTGTAATGTAGGTGATTGTTTTGCCATTTTTAGTTCTCCTGACCACATTCAACCTTTTCATGAATACCTAAACTCACAACATCCCAACATTTCCTTCACTTCCGAGTTTGAGAATAATTCAACTCTCCCTTTTCTGGACATTCTGATCGATCGCTCAAACGGGTTTTCAACTTCTGTTTACCGAAAGCCCAGTTTCACTGGTTTATTCATGCATTTTGACAGTTTCATTCCCATTTCCTACAAACATGGTCTGGTTTATACTCTAGTTAATCATTATTTTAAAATCTGTTCCTCCTACCAACTCTTTCATTCTGAGTTACTTAACCTCAAAAAACTTTTACTCAACAATGGATATCCTGATGCTTTCCTTGACAGTCTGCATTAGAGTAGGTTTTCATCTTGAATGGGGATGCAGAAGCTAATCATTTCTGATAATGCAAAGGCATTGAAAAAGCTGTATAACAGCAACAAGGTGCGAGGATAGACTGGTGATTCAATTTGGAAAGAGCACCATTGAGGGGCTTCTTTGAAAGAATGGTTAGGTGTGTAAAACACTGTTCGAGAAACGTCCTTCAAAATGCAAGGTTGACCACCTTAGTGGAAATCAAGGGCACATTAAATTTAAGGCCACTGACATGTGAGTACAGTGAGGTCGGTTTATGAGTTAAGGTCTTAACTCCATCACATCTGATATACAGCAGGAGACTTAAAACTATGCCTGATGAGGAAGGAGAGGAGGATGTGGCAACAGATGAGGACATGGATTGTAACAAGAGGTTTCGGTATCTGATGGAGAAGAAACAGCATTTCTGGAATACGTGGTGCAGAGAATATTTGGTTGATTTGAGGGAATTCCATCGAAGTAGGAAAGTGGGTAAGTTAAACAGAGGTTGGAGTAGTTGGAAAATAGCAGTGGTGGAGAAATTGGTTAAGGGCAACGATGATGAAACAAGAGGTGCAAGGGTTAGAGTGATTTTGAAGGGTAAGGCACACTGTTCAAGTCAGCCAGTGCAGAAACTCTTCCCATAAGAAGTGAAGCTAGAGAATGGTGTGATGAACCGAGAGCAGAAGGAGAAAGTAATGAGACAAACCAGCAAGACTTAGAAGAACGGCAACATTGGATGCAGATTGGAAAACAAGAGGAATGGTTGACTAGTGGTGCTCATCAAGGTGGGGAGTGTGTGGCAGAATAGTTTTAATTAAAGTAGTAACAATAAACTGTAAAAACATGACTCTTGCTGCAGGACACTTATAATGGACAACAAATAACTATTGTAAGCCAACCTGGACCTTGACCCCAAGGGCTAGGCTTGGCACTGGTCCTTTGGATGTTGTCAAAGAAGGTTGTAAAGTATTCATAAGGTGTGAAGAGAAGTCAGAGGGAAGCGTACGGAGAGAGTGAAATTAAATAAAGATACAGTCCCTTGAGTGGAATCTACTCAATTAATGAACAAGCGCCACACAACCAGACGAAGGTTGTATGACACTGGAAGAAAAATGTTTGTTGTAAACAGGTTCTGATATTGTTCCATTTTTTCTTAAGGGTGCAAAGAAATGTCTTAACTTTATTTTCCTGTTTAATCGAGACGGATGTTGGATCTCTATCTAGTTGAAGAAATTGATCTTTGTCTGAAAGAATGTCCTCCATCTTCTTTGCATAGTCATCCTGGTCAATGACCACAACTCCGTTTCCTTTATCAGGTGTCATTCTTTAAGTTATTAATGATTTGGAGGTCTTCGTCAGAGAAAAGGAAGCTAGGACGTGAATAACAACGGTAACTTGTTAATGCAATGTCTTCAAGTATGGCCATAGTGGTGAGAAATGCATTCAGTTTTCAGTTGTCGATAAAATAATTCAAACAGCATGAGAAAGTTGCAGTAATTAAGATGCTGTGGTGGAAGAGCAAAGTCATGTCTTTTGCTTAGGATGTTCTTTTCATCTTCTGTCAGCAAGCATTGTGAGAAGTTAAAAATAATGTTATCAGGATCGAGAGATGTGTTGCCATTCAAATCCGAACATAAGTGGAAGGGTTTTCTGCCTTCTATTTTTTGAAATCAATCGAGTTTGCAGCTGTTTTCTCGATCCATAAACGTTTTGAGATGAATTAAATCGAGTGTAGACACCAAGGAAGCCTGGTGAGAGTAGGCAGCAATAGATTGCGATGACAAAATATGGATGCAAGAGTGCTTCTAGTTGATTTCTTTGTTTAATAGTTTCTTCTGGCATTGTCGATAACCAGCAGTGTTATGTAGGTGATGGTTGGCAACTTTAAAATGCAGGAAACGTGAGATGGCAGAATGTTTCTTGCAACTGTTCAAGAAGGATAAGTCCAGTTTTGCTTTCTCAAGTTTGAGTTTGATACGCTGAAACTTCCTGAAAGCAGCTGGTAACCTTTGAGAGTGCTCCAATTTTAAGATGGAAAGTGTGGCCATCTAATAAAAAGTCTTTCTTTAAAGCAATATGAGTGAAAACTTTGACTGGAAAACGACTTGAAATACCTAAAGATCGCAACTAATTCAGGGTCTTGATACAAACATCTGTTGTTTAGCAGTAGAATTGTCAGAATGGACCTCTTACCATTCGTTAAACCATTTGAAGTTATTCTCACAAAACGTTTTGTTTTAATAAAATTTAATCGAAATTTTAATCATAAATATAAGCTATTTAGGTTATTAATTCAAGGCTGAATTGTGCATGTTGTTTTTGTTTTTATTATTATCCATCTTCCAGTTATAGTAAGGACGATTTTTCTGACAAGTTGGAAAATTATCAATCTTACTTGAATTTTTGAGTGATATTTTAGAAGGGTGGGCAAGGGTTTGTTGCATACACGTATTTCTAGTACCAAATATATTGTTCTAATGGTTTATCATGATATTTTTTTCTCCGACATTACTCTGTACATGTGAGTCCATTAATTTTATTATATTTACACCCCAATTCACCAACAAATGTGTGGGTGCCTGAGAAGGTGATGTTTTGGAAGATTTGGAGAGCATGTTTGGTGTCCCTGATGTAGGAAGGTAATTCCTTAACCAGGGGTGCCATAACATGATCAAGATAACTGGAGATGAGTTCAGTGGGCCTACCTGGTTTGTTAGGTTTGTGAATTTTGGGTAGAAAGTACATGACAGGTGTGCAAGGTGTGTCAACTAAGAGATTCCCTGCAGAATCCGGAAGTTCTTCAGTGCTGATGAGATTAACGATGGTTTTATGAATGGTGGTTTGGTGAGTGGATGTCAAATCCCCTTCAACCCGACAATAAAAAGCAGAGTCACTTGATTGCCTTTGAGCTTCATTGCAATAAAAATCAGCTCTCCATACAACCGATGCTCCACCCTTATCAGCCAGTTTGATAACAATGTTATCACGAGCACAAAGTGTCTTGAGAGCACTAAATTCAGCTTCAGTAAGGTTGGATGGCCTTCTGGGCTTAAATTTGGGAAGGTGTTTTATATCATGTTGACATTGTCAAATCAATAGCTCAAGGGACCCATTGGGCTTCCATGGGAGTCCAGGTAGATTTTTTAGTTTCAATGGCCTCAAATATGTCCTTTGGGATGGAGGATTTGTTGTGAATAAACACTTCGAGGTGTAATAATTTTTTTTCACATCAAAGTGCTCACCCTCAACAATTTTTCCTTTGATGGTGAGCATTACTAGCAGATAAGTGGCATAGCTATGGGCACCAAAGTGGGTCCTAATTATGCCAACTTGTTAGTTGGTTTTGTGGAAAAACAAATATTTGAGCAGGACACTAGTTCTATGCCTGATTACTTTGGTAGGTACATTGATGACTGTCTTGGCACAGCATCATGTTCCCGTGTCAATTTGGAGCAGTTCATTAACTTTGTTAATGGTTTCCATTCCTCACTCCAATTCACATGGGAGATCGGTGAGATCAGTGTATCGTTCTTAGATATACTTGTTTCCATCAATGGCAGTAAACTCACCACCTCTGTGTTCTACAAGCCGACTGACTCCCATAGTTATCTCCTTTATTCCTCTTCCCACCTCAACAACACCAAAAGGTCAATCCCTTTCTCCCAGTTTCTTCGTCTTTGCCACCTTTGCAGTGAAGATGAAGATTTTCAGACCAAAAGTTTGGAAATGAGAAACTTTTTTGCCCAGTGAGGCTATCCCAGCCCCCTTCTTGAGACTGCCTTAACCGAGGCTGCCCAGATTCCGCGTTCGGATACCCTCACAGACTCTGTAGTCAATGTTTCAAAAAAAGTCCCATTAGTGCTCACTTACCATCCCTTCAATTTCAAAGTAAGGGATGTCATCTGCAAGAACTTTTATATCATAAAAATGACCCTGAAACATCTTCCATTTTCCCAGGTAACCCTCTAGTCTCTTTTCAACACAGCAAAAACATCTGTGAATCCCTAGTTCTTAGTTCCCTACCACAGTATATGTCATCTCCCAAGGGCACATTTCCCTGTGGCATCAAGAATTGGAAAACCTGTAGTTTCATAGATTCCTCCATTGCAATTTCGGTGCCAAAATCTAAGTTCACTGTCAAACACCAGTTCACTTGTACCTCCTTCCATCTCATGCAATAAATGTGGCATGCTCTACATTGGAGAAACTGGAAGAGTTTTGAGACAGGTTTGAGGAGCATCATCGTGCTGTTACTAAGAACGATGCTAATCAGCCTGTTGCCAGGTGCTTTAACAGTGCTAATCACAGTCTTTCGGATATGCAAAATCGAGCTTTAGTTCTCATTTCCAGTAGCAATGATAGCTGCAAAAGTCAGGAAATGTGTCTCATTTCTAAACTTGGAACACTCCACCCCCATGGTATGAACGAGCAATTTTCTTACATTTAGCTCTAGAAATATTTTATTTCATCATCTCACCTTCCTTTACCATCCCATGTTATTTTCTATCCACATGCTATTTTTCGCCCTTTTTGCTCTCTAGTTTCACATATAATTTGTCATGTGCTTTACCCTTGAATTGTTTTGTGTTTGTTTTGACCACATTCATTCTATTGGTTCACTTTTGTCATGTGACACACTTTTTTAGTTTTACTATCAGAGTCCACATGTTTTTTGTATTCCATGCTACTAATCTCCTGACAAAGGGCCTTCACTTGAAACGTCAAGAAGCTTTTTTTCTATCTTTTAGATAGTGTATACCTCAAGAACGTCACTTTTAACAAAGTATGCATCATAAATTTGTGCGTATCATTTTGAGATAGATTAGGGATTTCTATATTAAATGGTCCATAGGTTTTATCTTACATCTATATATTTTAATGACTTTATCCAGATTAATATGGAACTGATAGGCTAGTTTAGCAGTGATTGTCCCTTCATCATCTTCATGACCTTCCATAGTCACATTACCATCCTTGATGTAGTTTAATGTTTGAGAAAACGTGACAGCTTGGATATATTAAGGTAGATGAATGATCGTCAAACTCGATTCTCAGAAAATTATTTCCGAGCCCCAGACAGGGATTGAACCCACAACCTTCTGATGACCAGTGAGATGCTCTAACCATTGAGCTAAGGTGCAAGTTCGATGTATGTGTGCAACCATCTGAGTGTCGGTAGCTCAACGGTTAGACTGTCTCACTGGTCATCAGAAGGTTGCAGGTTCAACCCCCATCTGGGGCTCAGAAATTATTTTCTGAGTATCAAGCTTGATGATCGTTCATCTACCTCATTACCATCCTTGTGGGTATATATTCTATTACCAAAGATGTCATATTTTTTACACATGTTGTCGCATTACCCTTTTTATATATTGAATGTATGAGAGCTTGGAAATATCTTAAGACGACAGATGAACGATTGTCAAGCCCTATACTCAGAAAAACAATGTCTGAGCCCCAGACGAGGATTGAACCCACAACCTTCTGATGACCAGTAAGATGATCTAACCATTGAGCTACCAAGGTGCAAATTTGACATGGATGTGTGACCTAAGCGGTTAGAGCATCTTACCAGTCATCAGAAGGTTGTGGGTTTGATCCCCGTCTGGAGCTCAGAAATCGTTTTTCTGAGTATAGGGTTTGACGATCATTCATCTATCTTCTTAACATATCTCCAAGCTCTCATACATTCAATATATAAACTTCATCTATCGTTATGAATATATAGTGGCATCCACTTAGGTGGCACATATATGTCGAACTTGCACCTTGGTTTGCCATCTGAGTCCTGGTAGCTCAATTTTAGAGTGTCTTACTGGTCATCAGAAAGTTGTGGGTTTCATCCCCATCTGGGGCTCAGAAATCGTTTTTCCGAGTATAGGGCTTGACGATCATTCATCTATCATCTTATTACCCTTTTTGCCATTATTATGGTTGTCATTTTATCTCCCAAAAATTTGACATTTCCTTTTTATGTATTTTTTCTCTACAGTGATATCCAATGAACCTTTTTTATTTAAGGATTTAGGCAATTAGTTTACTGATATTTCTTTCTTCAGAAAGGTTATATTATTATTATCAGTTTCTTGTTTAGGTTTTTCATGACCTTTTTTTATTAGGTACTTATCAATTTGTCATATTCAGCATCGATATAATTAGTCTTCTTAGCCAAGTTTATATGTTTTGAATATATTGTTGGAAAGAATCATCCTCTATTAAAATTTTAGATTTTTTATTAGTTATTAGTTCATCCAATAAGTAATCTAGGTCGTATTTGCTTTTTTTTTCTTTTTGCTGCTGAGATGGGTTTATCCAGTGCAGGTTTGATAGCATTTCAATCAATTGATCCCTGCTTAATTTTTCACAATCTAACTCTTCCTACTTTTTATTCTATAGATGTACAACATGATTTATAAATATCATGTACAATACCCATTTTATAAATAATTCAAATAGTAAAATAAGATTATTTTTTGTGTTGATTTAGTAATAAATTGTCTTTGTACTTGTTTGTTTTGATATGTGACCATTTTGCTTCTAAACAGTATTCTCTGTTATGTGTTTCACATCTCCGTACTCTTTTCACCATATATTATAGATTTTTGGTCCACCCTTTTATGATCAAATATATATACTATATTAAACACTTTTTATGTTATATGATGCATGTATGTTTATTCCATTCACAAAATTTATATTTATTTATGTATCATATGGAGCAATATATGATACATTTTTTTTTTTTCACTATTTTTATGTCATAAGGATATATAGTATCCAGTGGCTAAGTATTATTTAAATCCTTATTAAATGCATTGATACATCATGCACATAACCCACTGTTCTTTATATTTATAGTACAATTCTTCCAAAACTTCTGGTTAGCAAAAGGATAGTTATAAATTTAAAAAACATGAGAATACTTTTCAAAGACATGTTTCGGCAAGACTTATGCCATCTTCAGTTTACAAGGCTTTAAATAAGAATTATAGTATGAATAAATTAACTAATTACAATGACGATATGTTAGATGATTAATTACAATGACAGTGTGTTGTGTGGGGATTAACGGAGGCGGTATCAGACGATAATTACTAGCAGAGGAAGGTGTTGATATGTTGCATTTGTGTGTTTAATTCTGGTTTTTTATTTTGGATGTGAATAGCTTCTTTCAATTTGAGTGTGAAAGTGGTTTTGGCCGAATCTAAAATTTTAAAGCACTTAGGTGTGTAATGGTTTTTGCAGTTTATAGAGTTATTGAGGTGTTTAAAGATGTGAGAATTTCGATCAGTTAAAGTGTGCTCTTTGATCCGCGTTGAGAAATGGCGAGAGGTTTCACCAATGTAACGGGAATTACATCCCGCACAAGTAAATTCATAAACTACGAATGATTTAAGAGCTGTGGGAATCGGGTCCTTGAAACTAAAAAAAGTTTTGATTTTGAAAGTAGAGAACACTAGTTTGATGTTAAGGTCTTTACAGGTCTTTATTGGAAATAAAGATTGGTAATTATTCTAGACTTACCCAAATCAAAATAAGACAATTGTGTAAACGTTTCTGTAAAGACCTTAACATCAAACTAGTGTTCTCTACTTTCAAAATCAAAACTTTTTTTAGTTTCAAGGACCCGATTCCCACAGCTCTTAAATCATTCGTAGTTTATGAATTTACTTGTGCGGGATGTAATTCCCGTTACATTGGTGAAACCTCTCGCCATTTCTCAACGCGGATCAAAGAGCACACTTTAACTGATCGAAATTCTCACATCTTTAAACACCTCAATAACTCTATAAACTGCAAAAACCATTACACACCTAAGTGCTTTAAAATTTTAGATTCGGCCAAAACCACTTTCACACTCAAATTGAAAGAAGCTATTCACATCCAAAATAAAAAACCAGAATTAAACACACAAATGCAACATATCAACACCTTCCTCTGCTAGTAATTATCGTCTGATACCGCCTCCGTTAATCCCCACACAACACACTGTCATTGTAATTAATCATCTAACATATCGTCATTGTAATTAGTTAATTTATTCATACTATAATTCTTATTTAAAGCCTTGCAAAACATCATCTTGTAAACTGAAGATGGCATAAGTCTTGCCGAAACATGTCTTTGAAAAGTATTCTCGTGTTTTTTAAATTTATAACTATAGTACAATTCATATTAAATTTACAATTTGAGTTGTATTATTTTTTCTCAACATTATTTAGTTTGCTACTACTGCCTCAAGACAACTGCAGATCTGGGAAAACCACTGTTCATAATTATTTTATGACCATAAATGTTATTCAGCGATGGTCTTTTATACCAACATCATCAGATACTGCAAGGTAAGATTATAACTTTAATAAAATCTCTCTGAATGTATGATTTTACCAATAAAATTTGCAAGTCGGCCCTTGTAGCAACTGTTTTTAGCACACCATAACCTTTATCAGTGTAATTTAAATAACCATTGTTTTTTTATTGTTACAGTACCATTATCATTATCACTGAATTGTTTCCATTAAATTTTAGTGTCTTGTTCATGTAGTCCATTATCTATTCTGTGTTGTTTTCTAAAAGGCCATCATATTCTTCCTTTAGATCCCTATAACTATTATTTAATTCATCCTTTGTCACATTTTTAAAATCTGGGTATTTTGACTCAGATCCTTCATTACTAAATCATGGAAACCTTCAGCCACATTTTATAAATTAACCTATATTATTTCAGAATCATTTTCAGAGATATACATAAACAGAAAATTTCCTTGATAATATGACACTGTTGAAGTCAACAGAATAATGTTGACTCGTATGGAATTTGAACTTGCACCTTCAGGATACTGGTCTGCCACTCCACCTGTACAGCTATCAAGTACACAGGGATTGGAGGCGAGTTTTTTTCCAATTTAAGTGTAAGAGATATTCTTGTGACAACTAAAGGCTTATCCATGAGAAGATGTGCAGTGTTCCAATATACATGAACAGAATCTGCCAAAGTCAACTGAAAAATGTTGGCTTGAGCAGGATTTGAATTATCAGATTATCATGAAAGGTTTCAGTTTATGTATATCTCTGAGGATGATTCTGAAATAGGATTGTAACACTGCACATCCTCTCATGGATAAGTGTTAAGTTGTCACGAGAATGTCTTGTGCACTTAAATTGGACAAAACTCACCTCCAATCCTTGTGGACCGATATCTCAAAGGTGCAAGTTCAAATTTCACTCAAGTCAACATTTTTCAGTTGACTTTGGCAGTATTGGATTACTATGTATGCTACTTTCAGGTATCTATGAATTGTGCTTGTTATCGTAACCTAACCATTTGACATGAACCATATTCTTACCCTTTCAATATTCTCTCAACTTTATTATCAAACCCTAACAATGATTAGTTCACTCTCAAGATCTTCTAACTCATAAATCTGCATAACTACATATGACTTTTACCACTGTAAATAGTTCTGTGAAATTAACTTCATGTCCCTTTGTAAAAACAAACTTACATTTTGATATACTAACTGTCACCAATTTTAAACTTAGATAATGGATAATCTGAAAAATGATGGCCAAATAATGTTATCCATACTTGATTTTCATTTGTCTTATTAACATCATTATGTTTTTTTATATGCACATTCTCAAGCTATTCTACTCAGAAAAACTTTCTGAGTCCCTGGCAGGAATCAAATGTGTAACCTTATTGCTGGTGAGATGCTCTAAACATTGAGCTATGTAGACTCAAATGATGAGTGGAGGTTGAATTTATGTACTGCAACTCTTGATATGTCACCCAGAATGTGTGTATAAAACATCAAATATCTACCAAGCTACCACATTTAATAAATGATTTGGTTTTATGGTTATGAACCAAATCATCCTGTTTACAGTTTCCTTTACTATACAAATACTTCCATATAGAGGTTTTCAAAGTTGTATAAAACCTTTCTATAATAGCTGCTTTCTTATCTGACAGAGTAGAGAAATATCTAATGTCATGTTCCTCTGTTTTAACACCCATATTGCAGAACTCCTTACCATCATCGAACTGACATAATTTTGCATAATCACCTGTATGATCCTTTAATATTTCTACTAGTTCTGTCACTGCTTTAGTCATATTATTTGTGACTTTTCTAGAGGATTTCTGTAGCTGTCAGGATCCAATAATTGTTTTGTTATGCATTAAAAAAAAAACAGTATAAAAATGCAATTTAGCTTTCAATTACATAAACAAAGCCATGCAGAATCAGATATCACTTGCTTCCTGTCAACAACAGTTTAATGTAATTTTCAGCAAAATCTGTAATTCTCACAAAAAGAAATAAAACTCAACAATGAGTTAAAATTGTAGGGGAAAAAAAGCAAGTAAATGTAACCTCACTTTTCTTGATAACAGCTGTAACAAACTGAAAAAAAAAACTCATGAATGTTTATGTTACAGTTATAAAAATGAAATGTTTGTTCATTCACCATTTGAGTGTTTTGTAACACGTGAAGCAAAAGATTTAGGACAGGAGACAACAAGTGCTTCCTGAAATGCATTTCAGACATCTTTGGCTCTAAAGTCGCTTTTGAATACTTCTTTTGTTTCTGTGCCCACCTATTGCCATGTCTTGCTTTGAAACCACACTTATCAAGCATGGTCACTGGTGTTACTCCAATAAAGTGATTTGTATGTGGTTTGTAAAGAATCACTTCTCTAGAGACCTTTTTAATTTTTTCACCAAGGGGACATTCTCCCACAACCATGTTCTTGTACCAAACTTCACTGGAGTTGCTGAAATTTTTCTTTGGCCTTTGAAACAGGTATTCAAACATTTGAGATACAGCTCAAAAGAGGTCACAGAGCAGAGTTGAACAGGTTCCTCGAACATGAGACCGTTGTCATTCTCTCTTCACGTTTCCAAATTGCTCTTTTTATGCTGACAAATATTTTGTTATCCACAATAGCAAAAGCATAGCATCACCTCAAAAAAAATACTAATTCAGTAGTGCATATGGATTATTTAAATTAAATACAATGCTCTGTTACAGCTTTTGAATGTCTTGTTCACAATGTATGTTCAACTTTAGCAAGACCTAGTCATTCAGTTTGAAGCATTTTGCAGAAAAAACTGTTTAAGCCAAATCTGAAAAAACTCGGGGAACTTTTTCAGTAAGGAGAGGCATCTTCTTTTTTAGCTTCAATGTAGAATAATTTTAAAATGTCAGCAAGCTATTCATTTTTCTCAGAGTAATGCTATTATTTTCTTCTTTCAAATACTGTCCAAAAATTCTTGCAGCAGCCTTCATAGCTCACTTCATTGAGATCATTTACATTCACTGTAGTGAATCTCGAGGAAGATTCAGCCGTGGCTACACTTGGCCCTATCTAAACAAGAAGACAGGATGCTAGCACCTACTGGTCCACCAAAATTGATAAAACCTATTATCTGTATGCTCACAGCCAGTAAAAATGGAGATTGACTAAAATATGCATAAAAATACCCTTTATTTTGGTTCTTATACTTACCCATGTCAACTAAATCGATTTGTACCTGCTCACCAAGATAGTTAAACTTTTAACCACTCTTTTCTTTATTACAGTTAAATGTTCTAATGCTTTCTGATATCATCCTTCTTTGGATTATAATAAATTACTCAATTTTTGTTCTCACTATGTCATTATACATTAATCATCATGTTATTTTTTAAATATGTATAAATGTAATATATCTCCAACAACTAATGAACTTTTTCCTTCATCTGTTACAAGAATTTCTAAACGATTATAACACCCTTTGTTAATATGTATGCAATCTTCCATATCTGTAAAGGTAATTCAATCCATGATTTATACTCACAGAATTTTCAGATATTTATGATGTATTGCTGTCTATTCTTTTTGTTGGGTATTAAAACCCAGTAAATTAGATCATTTACCAAGTTCAAGTTTATCACCCAAATTGTTTTGTATTTGGCTGGTGCCATTACATTTATTTGCTGTCAAAATAACGATTTTTGATAATTGATTCTTTATCATATCAAAAGTCCAATAGCCTTTATAAAATGTTTCTGTATAGAACATCTATATCATTTGACACATTGTCATATTTCCAAAATATGGTGGCTTTTTTGCTCAGTAAATACAAATCATGATTCATAACTAATTGAATTTTGAATCTGAATCTATTAATTTTTCATCACACGTATTATATGTTATATTATATGAGTAAAGATACTTTATTTAGGAAGTATTTAGGAAAGAACTATGATAAGGTGATGGAAGAAAGGCTTTAAAAAATGTCTGTATTAAAAATGATCAAAATTCGATTTTCAAATATTAGGTAATAAAATTGAAGAAATAGAAGACAATCTCAAGAAAAAAATAAGTAAAGTGGTGGTACAATGAGTGGTATGCTTAATGTAAATAACAATAAAATAACTAATCTCTCAATCAGCAATATCAGCAAAAAGTATGCCATAAACAAAAAGCATCTATCTAGCCATATAATATGGGAATATTATACAGAGTATGAAACTGACAGTGGAACAGAGCATGAGGCTAAACATGATCAAAATCCAAGAAAGGTGAACATTTTGTGTGACTTGACTCTTTCTTGGTTAAATTCTAATGCAAATAATCACCATAAATCAGCCACTTTTATCAAATAAAAACAACGGAGTCAACAAACGACATTGTCCAAAGTTTAGTGGTGATCAGAGAATGGTTTCAGATTAAAATCTAAATAAAGTACCCTGACTTAAAGATAATGTCAACGTATTTATCATTCATTGACTTAATGCTTATAACATGAATAATTATTGGGCAAGGAACAGTTCATTTGGACACAATGGAAATCTTCATAAACTTGTAGCAACAAAAAACATTATTTCATATGGGAATGATTACACAACTGGCTCTATTACATTGAATAGAAGGCACTCAGGCAGCATAAGTATGTCATTTGGTAACTTAAATCCAAATGAGAGCTCCATTAAAGGGAGATATAGCATTATTTCTGCTGTACAGGTTTTTGAGTGAAAATGATATCCTTCTTCATCATTGGCATAAAATTGGTAATGATGTAATATATATGAAAAAGTCTATCCTTGATTTCAATCACATTGTTAAGGATCTTCCTGAAGAATAGATAAGCAAATTAGAGTGGTGGTATGCTAGCCATCTGTTACAAATCGAAGTACAAACGTTTGAAGAGAATCAAATTATAGGACTAATGGTGACTGGAGATATTGCAGGTGGTTCGATCATGAATCTTATGATAATAGAAGTGTTATGCAGGAATGGTATTCTCATTCGTGGTTATCTACCTAAATCTAATATGCCAAATAGAATTGAACAGTGTAGGTTTGCATACACAAGTTATCAAAGAATATTAACTCCATTACCATACAATGAGGAAATATTTTTATCAGGTGTTAAAGTACTTAATGATATTGTGACTGATTCATGTCTGCCAGTTAATGAATTGTCAGGTAAGTATGGAATAATATATATAAACGTCTGATGAAATTCAAGTAAATGATTTACATAACAATCAAAGGGAGAAAACAGATTCTAGTGGTAATGCTAAACTTGACCTTTAAAATAATTTAAATTGGCTTTCAAATAGGGGTAACATTAAGAGATACCATCAAGCCCGAAATATTGTTTGTTTTTTTTTTTATTTGATGTTTTATTATTGGAACCCAAGTGTCAGAATCCCAAATTTATAAAATGATTAAATAGATTCAAAGGAATTCAAGATAAAAAAAATAATAAGGGGGAATCAGGTTTAATGACAGATTATGAGTTTTCATATGCATCAGCAGAAGAAGATAATTATACCACTTTGAATATCACTAGGAATTTCAAGATAACAGATAGTGAATTAGCAGATCCTTCATATTTTTCAAAAGCAACAGCTGAAATAAGAAAGTTATATGATGATTCGAGAAGAATTCAGCTAAACAAAATCCTCTGAAATGCAGGGGTTATTACAGGTCTATCGTTAGGATTAAAGAGTTGGAAATTATATCATAAACACAGATCCACAAATTCCATTGAAACCTTCTAAAAAATAGACAGACAACCATGGAATGAAATCTGAAACACGATATTCGTCACTTCAATTCAACATAGTTGCCAATAAATTCCAACAAACTTTGCCTTATACTGTTATATCTTCCACTCCTAAATTATTTAGTAAAATATTTAGTAATATGCGCTTCCTTACTCACCACTAAAATTCAGAATAGTGCCTTATTATGCAGACTTGGCAAAATATTTATATTCTAAAATCACGCATGATTAAATTCAAAAAATAATTCAGTATGGTGGAACCAATGGCGAAGAAAACCAGAGGAGCTGCATGTTATAAATCGAAATACAAAGGAAAATGGTCTTTGCAGTATCCGATTGGTCCTGCAAACGGAAATGACTTTGCTTTTTATTGTATTCCTTGTAAGAAAAATGTTTCTTGTGGCCATCAAGGCTTTGGAGATGTAAAACAACATATTCAAGGAAAAATTCACCAGGAAATGGAACAATCGATCAAAGAGACATGTAAGATTGACTTTCAAACTCTTCATCAATCTCTGATGCACAGGTTCATGCTGAGGTACTGCATACAAATTTTATTGTAAGGCATAATATATCTTTTTTAACAGCTGACCATTTAGCACCACTTTATTGCAAAATATTTTCTAATTCAAAAATAGCAAAAAGTTTTAAGTGCAGTTGTACCAAAACAACAAGTATTTTGAATGAAGTTATTTACCCAACACTTTGTTCAAATTTAGTTAGCTACATGACAGAAAATCCATTTTCAGTTGTCAATGATGGTTCCAATGACTCAGGACTTTCCAAGATGAACCCAGTTTGTGTTTACATCTTCAATATTGAATGTAGCAAACAAGTGCAATTCAAGTTCCATTCTATGTGTTCAACTAGTGGATAGCATTGCTCAAAATCAGAAACTCTTTTTAATGCAATCAACAATACCTTTGAAAATGACAATCCAGACTGGGACAATGTTGTGTCTGTTGGACTGGACAATACAAATGCAAATATGGGTGAAAATAGTGAAATTTTTATTGCAGGATGTAATTGTCACCTTGCACACTTAGCTGCTGGCAAGGGTGGTCAAGGATATGCATCTGTTACTGGATTTGACTGTGAACACCATCAAGTTGACCTATATTATTTTTTTAAAAGAAGTACCTGCAGAAAAGGAATTTTGGCTGAGTTTGTTGAATTTGTTGGGGCTGAACGGGAAAATTTCACCAGATTCATATCCACAAGATGGCTTGTCCTTGAGCAGTGTTGTGACAAGGAGTACAGAAAATTTTAAGGCTCAAAGTCAATGTTTCTTAGTAGGAGTGAAAAAGAATTCAGATGTGAGATTGATGATGGTTCAGAGGCACCAGAAAACAAGAAAAACAGCAAAATTCTATTTTCAAGGTTGCAAAAAGCTTTTAGAGACCCTCTGACAGAAATTCACCTTCTGTTTTTTTCATCATACAACACATTTTTACACAGAAGTGATCCATTGGCTCACAATGTTTATCCCATGACTCAAGAACTCATTAAAAAAAATGCTATACGCATTATGAAACATGAAGTAATATGTCAGGGGATAACCTTAGAATCATTAGCAGATGAGGAAAACTACTTACCCATTAAAAATATCTATGTTGGTCTCACTACCAAAAGGACTATTGCAGAGAAAATTTGAGAATGGTGAAATTATGCAAAAAAGCAACATGGTACTAGCCTGCTTGGTGCTCAGTCATTTTATCTTACCTCCCTTGAATATGTGCTTGAAAAGATGAACATGCATGAAACTTTGTGGGCACATGCAGTGTGGATTAATTTTCTCAAAAGAGAAGAATCATCATGGTCAAATGTTGAATATTTTGTTCATAATTTCAAATCATTGCTACAATTTGATGGTCATGAGACTGACATGTTATATGAGCAGTTTATTGACTATCAAATAGTTGAAACCAATGAATTTCCAAGCACTGCTTTAAATTATGCTATTTTGCTGGAACATCAAGATGGCACAGTTGAATACTGTATTGATACGATTTGGTATTAGTTAAGCCAAATGCATAGTCCAGTTGCAAATAATCTTAGATTTAATTTACTATTTAAAGTTGCTCAAATTATCTTGCTAATCCCACCTTCTAATGCTTGTAGTGAAAGAGTATTTTCGTTAGTAAATAAAAACAAGAACGAAAGTTCAGATAGAAACCGCATGGGTCAGGATGGATCACTCTCTGCCATCCTTGCAGTAAAACGTGACTGCCCGGAAGCCAAAACAAAATGTTTTGATTATAAACCTGATAAAACTTTATTGGACAAAGCAAGGAAAGCAACTGTTACATACAATGAGAAACATAAGTCTAGCAAATGTTAATGAAAACGTTCTGTTGTTTGCTTTTTGGACGTTTTTGATTAACTTCAATATTTCATGTTTTTAGGGGAAGTGTTACATTGTAATATTGATTATTTCTTCTTTCAAAATGTTTATTTATGATTAATAAGATCATCTGATTTTGAAAAAAATAAACTGTTTGAATGTTAATTCGAACCAGCATTTATTAGTTATATTCCTAAAAATTTTAGGTCTAGAACTAATAAATCCTAATTTCAATTAACATTCAAACAGTTCTTTAAAAGGCTGAAATAGCCATTTTAGACGTTCTTAAAACGAAAATTTCCTTCGTCCCCCAACCATGGTGGGGGACATAGGGTTTTAGGCATTGCCTTACTTACTATGGTTGAATGTCACAGATAAAATTTTGGAAAACTTGGCAACTATGATTCAAAAGCAGCAATTATCCCTGGTCAACAAATGTCCCAAGGGACATATTTCAGCCCAAACATTAGAACTTTGAGACATAACATGAGAAATACTGAGAAAAAAACGGCACAAAGAGTTCAGAAATAAACATCCCAATGATCCTGAACAACAATTTGACAAGCCTAGTGATAGACTCCAGCATATAGTTCACCAAACGATCCAAAAGCGACATAAAAACATTCAAGATTCCTTAGAGAAAAACGGCATGAAGTGTACAGAAATATATATTGCAATGATTCTGAACAACAATTCAACAAGTCTAGGTGTTCAGCTAACCAAGAAATACAAAAGGGACATGGTCATTGCCTAAAACCTCCTGGTCAATATCACAAGAATACAAAGAACAACCAATGTGTACTTAAACAACACAATAGTCCTTGTTTCAGGGGAAATCCCCATTTTCAAATATGTCTGACCAATCGCTGCCCCCCCCCACCACGACCAAAGATTATAATGTAACAACTCGTGTGTGGGCCACAGTAATACTGGAGGCTGACTTAGTTGAGCACAATATGGATGTCTGTATGGTAACAGACACCCATTTGAAGTCAGGGATGCCCAACGCTGTGGTGAATATACCTAGTTATTAAATTGTTATAAGAGATAGAAATTGGGCTGGATGGGATGAGGGCTAAAGGATGAGTAGCAATATATGTCAGAAATAACCTCAAAGTAACTGACATTTATCGATCTAGTCATTATGAACTTATTTGTGTCACACTCATACTACCCATGGGAAATCGGATGTTGGTATGTGGTCTTTATCATCCACCCAAACAACTATACTGAGAGTGATTTAATAACTTATTTTGGTAAACATCCTGGATAAATATCCCAAGACTGTTAGTGTCTGTGGAGAGGATTTGAATCATATGGATGTAAATGAACTGGAGGAACTGACAAGCTGGGATGTCATGGTTGAGTTTCCAACTAGAGGTAAGGCATGTTTAGATAACTGTTTGACAAACAGGATGGAACTATTTTCCGAGTGTTCTCCTTTTCATATGCCAATAAAGACAGATCACACTAGAGTAATTTTACCAGCAGGAATTAAATTAAAACCTATCCATCAAAAAGTTAAAGTTCATGATTGCAGAAAACATCACAAAGAAGAATGGGATGATGTTTCAGAGACTACTGATGTAGATGATGCTATGTACCAACTTGAGTGTAAGATGGGTCATATGAATAAATGCATGCCCAAGAAGACATCCTCCATCTCCTTACATCAACCTTCTAATTAAGTCTCTCCTAAAATTAAACTAAAAAATTTTCCATGTAAAAAAGGAGAGGTTCATCTTACTAAATAAAAGGATTTCTGATGTGATTTGTCAAAATAGACGGAATTTGAAGGCTTTAATCCGGGGGAAAAGGACTGATATTACTTCTCAGTGATGAATCGCTTACAGCTTGAGTCATTACTTCAGTGAACTTTGCTATGATGAAAACTAGGTGGACCAACGCCCATAATTACTGATGATGAAGTAGATATTCCTGAGATCATGGAGTCCCAGGTGTGAAATGCCTTGAAAGGGATTAAGAGGACAGCCACTGGCCCAGATGGCATTCCATATTGGATGTGAAAAGATCACACGTAAACCCTTACCGAAGTGCAAATATCAACCCTCTTCCAAATCTAGACATGCCAAAGGATGGTGACTTTCAGGGGGTAAATGTTACACTAGTGACTGCAATAGCATTTGAAAAGATTGTTTATAACTGTTTAGCTAAGTCAAGATTTGAAGAAATTTTGTGACCTATGCAATTTGCATATAGACAGAGAGGGAGCTGGACAAACACTCTGTTGACTATTCAGAACAAAGTATTCAGCTACTTAGACAAAACTGATTGTAAACAGTGAGTTTTATCAGTGTATTTTAGATAGGCTTTTCATTCTGTGAAACATGCTCTCCATTCCGAAAAGTTAAATTGCCACTGAGTCTTTACATTACAAAGTGGTACCTGAGCTTCTTAAAGGATAGAAAACAAAGAGCTGTTTACAAAAATTTCTATGGAGAATGGAAGAATATTAACAAGGGAACTACACAAAAGAGTGTTAGTGGTCCTTTTCTGTTTAATATCTTCGTTGATGATTTGGAGATAAATTTTGATGCTGAGAATGTTCTCTATAAATATACCAATGACTGAAATATAACTATATATACATATGATTCTTTTAATATAGTACCTATATTTAGGGATTCTTCAGATAATTCTGAAGCTACTCTGCAAGTTTATATCGATTGGACAAATGAGAATAAAACGAGTTGCAATACATTGAACTGTAAAGAATTACTTATGAGTAATAAAGGGCATATGACTAATTATCCTATCCTACATAATATACTTAAGCATGAAAGTATAACTGTGCTTGGAATTACATTGCATCTCAAAGGAATACTCTATGAAGCAATTAAATGTCTTTACATAATAAGGAGTTTAAGAAAGGAAAGGTATTCACATGTTGTGGTAATAATTTTTTTTAAATCAATTGTACTTCCAAACATAACTTATGGTCTACCAGGGTACGGAGCTAGTGGTTCAAATCTAAGTACTGGAAAGACCCTATAAGAGAAATTGTCAGATATCTATGGACTTTCTGAAAAGATAAGAAGTAACACCTCCCATAATGCAAGATAATCCAAATCCAATGGCATGAAGGGTCGTAGATGTCATGTTTAATCCAACTGACATTTGTAGTGGACAGGACCTATATGTTAAGCTATTGACAACACAAAGCAAACCATGTTGTTTTGCCAGCAAGCCCAAAGCTATGCTCTGAATCAGAACCTTCAAATGAAGACTCATATCATCAATCTAATTTGTTCTAGCATGAAATTAGTGGGGATCTCAACAAGGCTTACATCTTGACATTTTACAAAAACTTATGGTTTAAATCAAATAGAAAATCACAAATTGATGAGGGTTGGGTGGATCAACTAATCAAGCAGTGATGCATCAGCATTGCTGGAAGATGCTCTGTTGAATGGCGTATATGGAAAGCGATTCTATGTTCCAATTGACCACCATGTTCTCACTTACAACGGTGGTCTATATCCATGGGTTTTACAAAATACACGTGGAACTATCCTAAAAATTAACGATTCATTAAATGTTATGACTGTAGTGACAAGCAAAACAGCAGCATCATCAGTTTAATTAAAGGATATAAAACTAAGTTATGAGACTATCAAAAACCCTGACTTTAGTAGTGATGTAGAGGTGAAATATAGATCTGGAAAACGCATGTTTAGTCATCACACAACATTGGTTAAATCGTTTCCTGTAACAGCATCACCCAGTTATTCATGAAAACATAAATTTACCACAAAAAGTATGCTTGCAATTGTAATGCTATTCAAGAGAACAAATGATGGAAGCAAATCATACTATTATCCATCAGTTAACACCTGCAAAATTTAATTTCAGCAGCAACCAATGATTTCTTTAAAGATGCATTGTGTATATCCCAAGAGGAGATATGAATGACCTTAATATCACTGAAACAACCTTTTCCAAAATTTCTTTCTTTCTTGTAATGAATTGCAAGACAACTGATATGCCAATGAAGGGTTGAAATTAACTGATACACAAAATGGTATGTTGCTAGAAATAGAAAGATCAAATGGAACTACAGCCTGTACTTGTTATCTGTATGCGACTGGCAAGGGTTTCTTGAATATTGTAAATGGACAACTAAGCAGTATTCAATACTAAATTACGAGGTACAATATATATAAACAAACCAGAGTAAACACTAATCATAGGTCTTTCAGGATGTGGCAAAACACATTGCCTATTAAATGAAACAGTTGAGAAAGAGTATAGAAATAAATTTGACTTTATCATTATTTTGCACCCAACTATTTTCATAAGCAATACATACAGGAGCAGGGAAATAACCTGATGAAAACGTGCTGTTTGCAGATAATGTTGGCTTTCCAAGAATCTAAGGAACTTCATCACAAATGTAGAGAAGAGGTAAATACCATGGTGTACTTACTGCCTGACGACCATACCGATAAGGCTCGACCAATTGATGCAGGTTGGTAAGGTAATCTAGAACAGTGGCACAACAAAATATCTGCCAAGGAAAGAAGAAGAATTATGACCAAATGGACTGGAGAAGCATGGAGGGAGCTCAGAGTAAACAAGAATTTCTTCTAGAAACTGTTTGAGAAAGCAGGGTGCAATGGAAATGGTGATGAAAAAATAAGGCCACATGGACTGAATGAGTATTAGTTTTGAAATAGACATTTTTTGCTATAGTATTGGTACAGTATCTGTTGTTCCATTGGAGGCTTGCACTGTAGGGACATTATGACCATCAAGCTCATATTTTTGAAGACATTACTCTTCTTTTTTTTTTACTATAGTATTGGGAACGTATCAGTTGTGTTTCACTGGAAGCTTGTATTGTCAGAACATCGTGACCATTTAAACATCACCATTTAGTAGTATTTCATGAATCTAATGTCTGAAATCTAGAAACTTTTACACCATACTTATATTATACATCTGTATTTAAAATTTCATTACCTGCACCACTCTGACAAAATAAGAACCTATTTGAGAACCTAAACAGGCTTATTTTGTATTATGCATTAAATGTATAAGAAGCTAATCAGCCTGACCTGGGAAATTGGAGGTTCTTATATGTGGGATTTTACTGTATCAGTTGTCTCCATCAAGCATCTTTTGTCTGATATTCTCTAGTGGATTGTCTTTCCAACTAATCCCTGATAATTTTCTTCAAAGCCAGACTTCATAACTGTCAATTCTTCTAATTGAATCTGTTGAAAAGTCATGTTTCTGCTCCATATAGCAGGATGCTCCAGGTGATACATTTGACTATCTTTGCTCCTTGACCCCATTCCTGATTTCTTTTAGTACATCATTCATCATGGTTTGTGTGTAAATGATGAACAAAATAGGTGAATGCAGACAGTCTTGACTAACTCTTCTTCCTAGCTCCATAGGGTCAGTATTGCCAACACTGAGCTTGATGAGTGTAGATTGCCCCTGATAAAGGGCCAGAATGAGCCTAATGTCTTTCCAATCAGTTCCAATCTCTAACAGAGCATCAATCAGCTTTTTTCAGCTTACTGAATTAAAGCCTTTCTCGTAGTCAACAAAGCACACAAACATCTTCTTTGTGCTCTATGTTGCATTCCCAGAGAAACCTAATCACACCAATTGCATCCCTTGTGCCTCTGTTTCTTCTGAATCCAGACTGGTCATGTTCAAGGAAGCTTTCTGCTTTGGATTCTAATTTCATAGGAAGAACCTTCAATAATATATTAGGTTCATGGCTTATAAGACTGATGGTTCTGTATTTTCCACACTTGGTGGCAGCATGTTTCTCAGGTAGTGCAATTATGCTACTCATCAGGAAGTCTTCTGGTGCAGGATCCAAGGTACTTTAACATCTCAGAAGGAATTCCATTATGGTCTTCTGCCTTACCATCTTTGAGCATACTAGGACCCATGATCAGGTGGAAAATGCATTGAGACAAGTGCTATTGCAATAGGAAAATTGCTGCACTAAGATAAAAATAGCAAAAGAGATTTTCCCCTGCCCCTCCTGTGCAACGTAGGTTAAACCAGTAAGTTATCCTTGCTATGCATCTCCCTGCCATGGAAGAGCAAGATTGACATTGGGGGAAGGGGGTATAAACGAGAAAAATACCCCTTTAGGATTGTTTACATCTTTGATTCCAAGTTGACACTAGAGAATTCATAAATGTCTCAACCATTTTGCACTCAGTTGTAGGTTTTAGAGTCTACCACACTAGGTTTTTCTAGTCTAATGTCAGGCCCGTTGCTTGTGTCATATAGTTGTTGAACATATATACTCCTTCCATCTGCTTTTCATGTCCTCAACCTCTGTTGACAAAACACCATTTTCATCTTTAATTCCTACTTCTTGGTAGACCTTGTCCATTTTTCCGTTTTTCATAGCTTTATCTGTTTCTATCTTCAGCCAGTTATTTAGCTGTATGTACATCAATCTGCCTTCTGGTGTGTTGATATTCTTCTACTTCCTTTGTTGCAGGATGTTTGGCATACCCAGCAGTCTGCTCGGCACCACTGATGATAGCAGTCTTGATTTTCTGCCATTCCTCTTCACAGTGTTATCATTCTCTGCTTTGAGTTTACTGTCAACATATTCAGCAAACCTGACTCCATCCTCACATTTCAAGGCTTCTCTTCTTTTATCTGATTCTCTTTAAAATAACAAGGTTGTTACCACTACTGATATCTACACCTGGGTAGGCACAGCTCTTTTTGGTACACCGTCTATATCAGTGCTTCACTAAAATATAATCCAATTGTATGATGGCTGAGGAGGGACACTTCTGACTTCCGAGTTCCAACTTTCCATTACCCATTCTGTACAGTGTCCAAAACATGTTAAGAATTCGAGTTGGGACATTTGCAAGAGAAAAGATAAAAGATCACGGAAGTAGTTTCTAAATATAAAACAAAACATAATCCGAAGATCAGCATCTTGAGAAATCCAAGATATGGATTGAAACAAGACGAGAAATTATTTTGTGATATTTCGAATTTTTTAAAAAATCATCAGACTAACAAATTACAAATATGCAGTGTCTTGTATAAGGTCTACAGTGACATCATACAGAAAGAATTCACATCTGAGCCGACAGCAACTGACAAGGAGTGATTTATGTGGAAGCATGTGGGTATTGTGATGGGAAGAAAAACAATCGGATGAGAACATTAAGGAAAAAGCATAAGTTCTTTGCCGGCTTTGAGACCTGTATTCAGCACAGGCAACTTATATTTAATATAAAGTACTTCAAGAAATAAAAGGAAGTTAGATGTTCAAGAATTGAGAGAGTGAACAATTCGAAAGTTATTGATGATAAGATTAGAAATAAATATAGAAACATTGTTTGAGTCTGTTGTTTTGCTGTTAAGGCAGTCAAAAAGACGATGCATGTCGACAATATGCCAAACGTTTTTGCAGTTATAAAAATGTCTGACAGCACTTTTAGTTCAATCATAATGCTCGAGAAGTCTGCTTTTTAAACATCTCTCGGTCTTCCCTATGTATGAATTTGAGCAACCAGGACATGTAATCTGGTAGATAGTTTTGCGATTTCATCTTTATTCAGAAGAAAGTAAGGAATCTTTTTGGTTTTATGGTCATTTATAAAGAGCAAAAGGAGGAAATCCAAAGTATCATACATATATCAGCATTGTTTAGATTTTATATTTTTTTAGTCCTGTACTCTTTGTATTAAATCAGGTAGAAGTAAATCAGGTAAGATTTTAATTATAATGGAAGTGTTGTATATTTTAGTTTCAGTATATGAGGTCACTGTCAGATAAGGACCATAGGCCAAGAGAAAAGACTTTAAAAGCAGCAGTTTGTATTGGTTGCATGTCTAAATTGTGTGACCATGTAGTATGTTGACTGATGCATACATAGCACTGATGTGGTTGTCCTTCAATTTTCAGGGACACAACCAGAGGAATGGATTTGTTTATGTCAGGTCGAGACACAAAGAACGTGCAACATCCCCATATGGAGAAGGGTGGTGGACTACACCATGTCCAAGTTGCTTGAGGAGGCAAAGCAAATATTTTTTCCTAGAGGCATTAGCAGTTACAAAAAAGAAAGAAAGCTGAACATTGTGAATGTATTCTTGGCAACTTTGCTGGCGATATTTTGCCTACAAATTAAATTAATTCGAACTTTCCTGTGTCTGAGTTTTTAAACCATCAAGGCCTGTTTGCATCTTGTGTGAGATTTTTTTTTACATCTAACTATTATTGCATGTACAATTGTTGTGTATAATAGTAATTTTAATTTGATTAGAATACTAATGTTATCTACATTTTTATATATTGTAACATTTAGCATGTTCAAAGTTTGAAAGAGCTTCATGCTCACATTATAATATGTGGATAAATAATTTACTACTACCACTATTAACAACCAACATAACTCAGGGGCTGCTGGAAAGTGGCAAGGGTTACACTGATAGCAATGAGTCTCAGCAGAGAACCAAGCAATGCATAACTTCATCAGAAGTGCCATTTGGTCATAGCACTGAAAAAAAAAAAATACAAAATCCACTGTAGCTGTATATTGATGGCAGCACAAAATCATTCAAAGTGGAATTTAGTTGTAACAAACTTGCACATTACACCAGTGAAGTTAATTCAGTATGGGTTGCTGGTTAGGCTAATTGGTTTTCAGCAAGACTGAGGAATACCATTCCTGCAACAACAGTTTTGTCATAAACTCTATGAAAATGGATGACCAGACATATTTGCAAACAGATGCCAAAGCAGACCCCCATCTTGCAGATATCTACTCCTTTCCAATGAATTGCTTCCATGCATGTAATAAACCATTAATAGTTCATGAGCCTGATCTGATGCATGGCTATGACTGTCACAATAATCTTATGCTTGGCATTGTTGCTAATTTCCACAATTAAGTTGGGGCCACCTACACCTGGTATGTCAATGGAGGTGTTTGCATTGAGGGAGCCTACCATTCTATCAAGTCCATTGTCATGAGAGAAGCACTCTAGGATATTAGAGAGGTAGCACACACTCATTTAGCTCAGTTTAAGTTGTTACAAGATGTGGACTACAATAAAAGGTCACCAACATGCATGCTGTTTCAACCAGGGCCAGTGGCGATTTTAAGGGGGGGCCTGAGGGGGCACAGGCCCCCTGTTGAACCACTGATAGTCACATGCCATTGCTGTTTCTAATTAAAGTGCACTACACCAGGTCAGCAGTACAGTGTGTTCATATGTGTGCACTTGGTATTAGCTATCTAGCTAGTAATGAGCCTTCTAAACTATGATTTTACTCCTATCTCCAAGACTGGTACAACTAGTGGAACTTCTGAACAGACCAAAGGGGCCAGTCATGTCAGTGATATTGACTCAGTACTATCTGGTGAAAGCATTAGTGAGACACAATTCTAACAGGATTATTAAGTAGTGGATCATCATCATTGCTGGAAATTTCAAATTCTGAAGATGACCCTTCACTACCACTTCCACAGGATTCTCGTCTGAGAGCTCTGCATATTCATCAAGGACCACATCAACCAGTATTGTCAAAGTACAAGGTAACCATTCATCAAGGTAAAGCTAGAAGCTTTTGTTCAAAATGGTATGAGTTTCAGGATTGGTTGGAATATTCTCCCAAGGTGGACAGAATGTTCTGCTTTGTGTGCTGTGCATTTGCTCACAAAGTTATTGGAAGTGTGGGTCCAGTTGATCCTGCCTTTACAACACGTGGAACCCAAGCTAGTCTTTGGAAAGATGCAAGAAAAGTACTTTCCAAACATCAAGCTAGTTCTGTTCATAAGCAAGCAGCACTTTGTCAGAAACATTTTGAGACCATAACACCAATTAATCCGCTGCTGTTGAAGCATCTAGGCTTAAGGAGCAGCGAGAGAGAAATCAGCAGATCCTGTACTGTATAATTGATGTTGTTGTTGTTTTGGCCAAGACTGGTCACCCTTTGAGAGGTCATCATGAAGGTAATGACTTTCACAACTGAGGCCTTTTTTTAGAAATTACACATCTATCGTCACAATATGATCCTGTCCTAAAGGAGCCCTTTCAAAATAGCCCCGGAAATGCTACCTATGTATCAAACACCATTCAAAATGAGTTAATAGCTGCTTTGTACTATAATATGATTGAGGAACTCAAGAAAGAACTTCAAACTGCTAGTTGTTTTAGTATAATGATGGATGAAGCAAGTGATTCAGGACGTAAAGAACAAGTATCAGTCATCGTGAGTTTTGTAACCCAGGAAAGACTCGTGAACATAGAGCATACTGATAGCACAGATGCTGAGACATGATAGCACTATTGCAAAAGTTGGGTTGACAACTGATAAGCTGGTTGGCCAATGCTATGATGGTGCCAGCAATATGTGTGGCGCAATTGCTGGTGTGCAGGCTAAGGTGAAAGCGATTCAGCTGAAAGCAATATATACTCACTGCTATGCATGTTGCACTAATCTAATCCTTGTTGAAGCTACATCTAGCAACCAGTATTCAAGAAACTTCTTAGGTGTGTTACAGAACCTCTATACTTTCCTTAAAGCCAGTCCACACCGTCATGCCAAGCTTGAGGCAGTAATAATCCAAGTAATTTCCAAACCCCATATAAAAATAAATGAAAAATTTGTCAGATACTTGGTGGGCATGCAGAATAGATGCAATTCTGGCTGTCTATGAAAATTATTCTGCAATACTCACAGCTTTAGATGAAATTCAAGATAATTCGTTGAATGGTTGTGTATCTTCAGAGGCATGTGGACTCGGGTATCAGATACTCAAGTTTGAATTTTCAATCCGCCTGGTAGTGCTAAAAGACCTCTCTAAATGTCAAACCATTAGTAGCTATCTTCTGAGGGATGATGTGAACATTGTTTCTGCATTGCAAGTACTAGATTCAACCATGAAAACTCTCCAATCAATGCGAAATGAAATTGTATTAAAAAATTTTTATGATGAAGGTTCAAGACATGCTGAAGAAATGGATATTGAAATAGCTCTACCACATCCAAGAAAGGCCAGTAAGCACTTGGATGAAAATCGTGATAATTAGCACCTTTTAGCGAGTAGTGAAGAAATCTTTTGTGTGAACTTCTTTAATGAAGTTCTGCATATTATGATATCTGAATTTGGTAGAAGATTTAACCAAGAATCTAGGCAGTATCTGACTTTACTAGGTGACCTTCAAAACAGGAAGATAGCAGATGAAGCCAAACTTACCAACATTGCTACAAGTTTCTCTCTAGATTCTATTGCCTTGAAGACGGAATGAACATTGCTAATCAATGACCATGTGATTGATGCTACCAAACCTTATAAAAATTTGCAGCAGTTGGCAGAAAAGAGAACTGATGTTTATGTTGAACTCGCCTCACTTTTAAAAATGTTATGTACAATCCCATTCACAAGTGCCAGCTGTGAAAGGTCGTTTTCAAAGTTAAATCTGCTGAAATCTGAACTAAGAACTACTATGACACAAGAAAGGATGGCTGGCTTGCCGCTACCCTTTATTGAGTAAGATTTATTGCAGAGAATAAAGAATGAGGATATGTTGAGAGAATTTGCTAAGTCTGGAAACAGGCGATTAGATTTTGGCTTTTTATTTGTTTATTGTGAACACAGTTCTATAAATTTGTTACATCTTCATTAGAAAGAAAATTTTGCTCTAAACTCTGTGCATGGAGTATACTACTAGGTAACTCAGGCCCCTTCTGTGGTTTATGGTAGAATCGCCACTGACCAGGACAGACTGTTTGGCTCAAATAACAAAACACTGGAAATTTGGTAGGCAATGGATTGGAGCATATATTATATGTAGTCGGATGGGTGATCAATTACAAAATTAATTCTGAATCAGGTAAGGTAACAGTGGCCCACCACAACAATTTAAAAATATTGTTCAGTACATAAGGACAAAAGTGAGCTGATTTACCCAACAAGGGAAACTGGGGACATCCAAGTTGTGGAAAACAAGATAGTTCTGCCCTCTGCAACCACACCAGAACAGCCCCGCCAATGGTTAAGATGCCACATCTCAGGCAAAATGTTCATCTGCCTGACCGATACACACACTAAATCACAGTTATTTGAAAGTATTACATGTGCTTGGGATGAGAATACTAATGGAGGGGAATGGTGTAACGAGTAATATGACATTATTCAAATGTACGATTTTTCCCAATGTTGACAGCAGATAGTAAATGTAAAATTACTTGATAATCCTGTCACTTGGCTTGTGGCAGAGTAATACATGTAGTTTACTAGAGCATCAATAGCAGCATGGTTCTCAGTAAAAGTACTTTCATGTGGTTTCCCAGTAGTATCAATAGTCATAGTGTGTAATGTAAAATATCATAAGCTATTCACATACAAGGACAAACACTATATATAGGCAAAGTTTGCATAATACTAGTTAGTTGCGATTATGTCGAAATAAAGAGAAGGTTAACCGACAGAGTGTGTCCTCCACTTCCCCAAGAACCAGTTTATCCTGGAATTGCCTTTGCACATTTTCGTCATTTAGCCTCTACACCTTTCTCCTCAGTTGGAATTTCTTCCTCTGGGCTTCCACTGCACCCCTTACCTTCATATGTACCAGTATATGATGGTGTTGTGAAACTACTTGTTCACCAGGAACTGTTTTCACTTCCCAGAGACATTCCCTATCCTGTTTACACATCATCAGGTAGTCAACTGTGGTATTCAATCCACCCGACAAATAAGTCACTATCTTGTCATCCTTCTTAAACTGCATTCCACACACAATCATATCTATTGCATCTCCAAACTCCAAGATCGTTTCACCCTCCATATACTCCTTCATAGCCATCACTTTCTCTACCAACATGCCTATTCAAATCTCCACCAAGAACCACCATTTTTTCCTTCTCAAGCTGGCTTCGTCCAACATGTGGCACATAACTGATATCACATTCATCAGATGTTTCCTAATCACCAGCTTCACTATCATCAAACATTCACTCATATGCTTCACTTCAACTACCTTATCCACAAACTCCTCTGACACTAATACCCCCTCACCATGCATCCCTTCAGGACATCCTTGGCACAGAAACTTGTACCTTGCACTCTTTCCTCTCACCATCTTTGTGCTTCCACCCTTCTGTTGTGTCTCCTGCACACAGCATACATCAACTGTCTACATTTCCAACACCTCCACCACTTCACTTGATCTTCCTGTCATGCTTCGACAGGCATGTTGCCTTCATCCATGGCGTTTCCCCATGTTATACTTTGGGCTGTACCATGCCCATGTTTCTTGAGATTTTTATAGCTGGATGCCCTTCCTGGCACCAACCTTTTCTGTCAGGGGAGAACCCTTAGCCTTTGCCTAAAAAGGCATTACCTACAAGGCAGCAAGCATCCATACTGAGTGCTATCGACCAGAGCCAGTTGAAATTGGGTCTTCCATAAGCAGGGTTGACAATCCCTGAAGTAGTGAACTTGCAATTACTACCCCACTACCTGGGGATAACTTGGAATAAATCAATGGCAAGCAGATTTCATTTCATTAAGCAGTTAAGCCATTTAGTTTAGTTTTGGCCAATTGTACTCTGTTCATTTATAACTATTTGATTCTTTATAGCATAGGTATAAGGTGGACAAGAGGATATCAACTATTACAGTTGATCAAGATGAAAATCTTACAAGTAATGTCTCCAAACTCCCACATTTCTAAAATATATCTCAACTAGATATATATCTTAAAATGATAGATGAAAGTTCATCAAGCTCTATCCTCAGAAAAACGATTTCTGTGTCTGATGGTGACCGGCAAGACACTCTAACCATTGAGCTACCAAAACTCAGATGGTGATTTAAGGTGCAAACATATCTCATCAATATCATTATTAACATATAGTGGTTTCTGCTTATTTTGCACACCTGTCAAACTTGCACTTTAACTCGCCATCTGAGTCTTTGTACCGCAATGGTTACAGGATTTTACTGGTCATCAGAAGGTTGTGGTTTCAGTTCCAGTCTTGGTCTTGTAAATCGTTTTTCTGAGGACAGAGCTTGACAAATGTTCATCTATCATCTTATAACATATCTACCATTGATTGTAATTGTGGTACTTCTTTATTCAATTAACTAAAATTAATACAAATTTAAACTGGACAGTGGTTATGCAATTATATGCAAAAATTGCTGACTGACTTCTTTGACAGGTATCCTTGTTTCAAAGAATATGCTGCTACTGGAATATGTTATTTACTCTTACAATAGTTCAGTACATACTCTTAAGTTAATTTCTAGTGGTTGCATTAAGTGCACCTTAAAGCATTGCATGTTCTTATAAACTACTGTATATCTCTAATAATTAGCTAATGGTTGATATTTTAATTGAAAGGTGTAATTAAAAAATCTACAAAACACAAGGCAAAGACCACTGCGTGAAGTGCAGTGCAGTGCAGTGGTACTAATCTCAATGTGCGTGGAGTCCTTTTACATGTGTGGTGACAAGGGAGAAAAATTTTTGCAGTTTCTGAATAATTTGTCTGTATATAGGTATCTATCCATGGACTCTGGTCACTCAATAATGCTGTGTGGAAGCTTGAGGACTGGTATGTAGTTGACCAAACCTTATTTAGGTTACATAGGTCTGTATTGAAGGAAATCAATGTGGCCTCATTCTTTTTTTCCCTTGTATGTGTCTCTTGCAAGTTGTCTTATAATTTCAACACTGAAGCCAGTAAATTATTTAAGACTGGCAAATGAAATAGCTTTCTTGGTGCTTGCAGCTGGTTTCACTTTTGCAGGACATCTTAGTTACTGGACAATTTATCATTTGAAAGAACAGTTCTAAAATTGAGCTCTTCGGAAAATACATTGGTCTACTGTTCACATTCTGTAGGAACGCTTTGACTTGGTTCTTTATTGTGAGTATTAACAAAAACGTTTAGGGAACTTGCTTGTTACCAGGACATGTGCTGGGTGTAAACAACATTCTTTGCTGAAGTTGAATTGATGGTGATTTCAATTAATCAAAACTTTTTATGTTGTGGTAATTGTTTGGGCTGACTTAGCTGATCTAGACAATCAAAGGTGTGTCTGAATTGAGTAGCTTTCAATAGTGGCTTCCCAACTTCATTCTTCCTTAAGGGAGACTTTTTGTTTCAAATATTATCATGTAGGTTTTGCTGGTGTTTAATGGCAAAGTAGAATGCAGATTCTGGCTCATTAGGATGATAGCTTTTGAATACTTTGCAGTACTTATCCAGATTGTGTTCATGGTCAATTGTTTGAGAAGTGGGATAAAACACTCAGCATCCCTAAGAGTTGTCCTGGGCTGACAGTCTTTGGATCTTTTCACCACTTTCTGCACAACGATTTTGCCTTTTTCAGGATCGTTTTCTCTGTGAAATGTCACTCCACTGAAGATATTGGAATCTATTTATGGCTTGTAAACAAGAATAAAAGGCAAGCAGCCACTAGGAAACACACTGAAAAGCTACTTATCTTTGTAGATCATACTATCCTTCATTGAAAAGGTTGCCTGCTTCAGTCTTTCTCACTTCTTGGGTATTTTGTTGATGATTACCTTTACCATGTTTCAACAATAATGCTTTCATCAGGATTTTAATACCTCTCAAGAAAGTTTAAAAGTTTAAAACCGACTTCTTTCAGTAAAGTCGCTGTTGAATGCTTTCTTGAAAATACATGTATATAAGAGTTGAAGGTTTGTATGCTATGCCATTTTTATCTTTTAACAAAGTATTATAGTGTAAAAAAGTACCTATTTTACTTCTCTTTACTCATTCTTCTCTCAACAAAACTTGAGCAAGGTTTGCTTTGTATTTTCAGATTTTCGGTCAGCAATAAAAATGCAGAACTCTTTCATGTTTTCTTCATTTATTTCATACTAGTTACCAAAGTATTCTACCTCCGGATGAATACTTAGCAGAAATCTTCATCAGTACTTGTATTTAACCTTGAGATAATGTAAGATTTATTAGGTTTTTTAATACAAAAAATATCAAAAAAAAAGTTTTCAATCATGAGCTATCCATAATGCTTCAGTTTGAAGACAGAAAGTATTGCCTTCTACTAAAATGTCTTTCTACAAAGTGAAAAAAAGTGATGTTTCATCCAAAAACAACAAAATATCTCAAGATTGCAACTAATGCAGGGTCTTGATATGAACATCTATTGTTTAGCAGTGGAATTGTCAGGATGGATCTCATTATTTGTGAAACTGTTAAAGATTATTCTCATCCGTTTTGTTTTAATAAAACAGAGTCAAAATTTTAAACATAAATACAATGAAGAGCAGTTTAAATATAAAATAATTTCCAGTTTGGGTTGTTAATATTCATGTCCAAATGTTGTGTTTTTCTTATATTGTATTCCTTCTTCCAGTTATAGTAAGGAGGATTTGTTTGAAAATTTATCAATGTTACTTGGATTCTCAAGACATATATTGGAAGGGTGGGTGAGAGGTTGTTGCATGCACATATTTCTATAGTGTAGATGGGATGTTCTGAGTATGGTCTAGACTTCAAGTCTGCCCCTTGAATGTTTCCTAACAGGTTTATTTACAGACAGGTTTCTTTCCATTATGCGATTGTTTCAAATGAAGTTAGGTAGTGCAAGTGGTGCTAATATTATTTATTAGTATTATTATTTTGAGATGATGAATAAATGATCATCAAACCCTATACTGAGAAAAACGATTTTGGACCCCCAGACAGGGATCAAAACCCGCAACCTTCTGACGACCAGTGAGATGGTCTAACCATTGAGCTACCAAGACTTAGATGGAGAGCCAAGGTGCAAGTTCGACATATATGTGCGACCTAAGTGGAACCCACTATATACTGACAATGGTAGATGAAGTTTATATGTTAGATATATTAGAGCTTGGAAATATTTTGAGATGATAGATGAATGATCACCAAGCCCTATACTCAATACTCAGAAAAAAACGATTTCTGAGCCCCAGACAGGGATTGAACCCACAACCTTCTGATGACTGGTGAGATGCTCTAACCACAGTGGCTCCAGCTTAGGTTGCACATATATGTTAAACTTGCGCCTTGGCTCTCCATCTGAGTCTTGGTAGCTCGATGATTAGAGCATCTCACCAGTCATCAAAAGGTTGTGGGTTCAATCCCCATCTGGGGCTCAGAAATCATTTTTCTGAGTATAGGGCTTGACAAACATTCGTTTATCATCTCAAAACATTTCCAAGCTCTCATACATCTAACATATAAACTTCAGTATTATTAGATTATAGAACTATATTCATATTTATTGTCTACAGACCAAGCACTTCAATTAAGGGACAGCCTCAAGATATTGTTGAAATACCATTGGAGAAGATTTACGTTGACTGTAATGGTCATGGTAAATGGTTGTGAAGATGTGGTTGTAACACAGATCTGACTTGGGGAAAGCATTAAAGAATCCATTCAAAGAAAAGCAAAGATCTATAGGAGACTTCATCATCCAAATCCAAATATTGTGATATTTATGGACTATCTATCAAGAAGACTGTGGCAAAGCTACAGGTCATGCTAGTCGAGCCTGCCATGACTAACAGCTTAGACAATTATGGTCAAATCATCAGTTAAACATTCTTGCTAGTTTGTGATTACTTCTGTAAGCTGAGATCTCAAATATCCGACATTTTAACATGTGTTTTTCCTTTCATCGCTCTTGCAGGTGCGATGCTAGACAATATAATCGAAAATTAGCATATGTTTATGCTGTTGTCAGACAGCATGATTCCTGATATAAAATAATGTTTCCTATAGAGCATTCTCTTGAAATTCTATTGGTTTGAAGAAGCTTTTGTGCCCACTTTTTTACTTCCCAAGTCATGCTCACAAGCTAAGCAGGACTCAATCACTCAACAGTATAAACGCCACTGATCTCTTGACCATGGAAGCAATGGGGCAACAAGAAGATCCAGTGGCTTGTTTCTTGAATAAATCATTTTCTTCAAGCAACATTTCAGAAAAGAAATCGATAGTCAATCAGCACACAACTCCATACCTTTCAGGAAGTGCAGGACCTTTAAAAAAAAGAGCAGAGTATTCCAACACTCGTGGTATTTAAAGAAAGATTGGCTCTGTGAAATCCATACCGGTAACAGGCTGTTTCGTTGGTCCTACTTAATAGTTAGACTGAAATCACCGAAACTGGTTACTACAATATGCACGGACATTTATCAGACTGTCAAAAACACGAGAGAGCAAAAGCTTATTTAGAAGGCTACAAAATGTGGAAAACATTTGATACTGCTGAGAGTCAGAGGGCAGATGCTGCTTTCTCCTATGCAAGACAGGGAGATCTTAAAAGCTCTAACTGAAGCTGTAATTTATCTGGCTAAGCAAGAACTTCTCTTTTAAGGTCAAAATTAATCGAGCACTAGTCACAACAAAGGAAATTGTAGAGAACCTCTGGAGTGCTTTGCAAAATTTTAATCAATCTTTGAGCAAGAGAAATGGACCAGGATTGTTTTCAGCAGTTTCTTCAAACATTCAAAATTATGAGATTGATGAAGAGATAAAGGCATGCAATTTTATGAGTATCCAAGTTGATGAGACTTGTTGGAAACTGTTAGGTTTAACAGGATTACTTTTATTAGAGCCAATAAGCTTAAAGAGGAAGTGTATATGAAGGTAATGTGATCAGTAATAAAAAGTAATTGTGAGTGTGCATGTGCTTGGTGGGTTTATGATGTGTGACGAGTGTTTTTCGTTGTGATTCAAAATAAATAATTAAAACTAGTGACTATTGTGAAAGTGTGGGTTTCTTCTTGCATTCCCCACATTACTGGCATGTGAAGTATGTCTCTCGAGAAACAACTCTCCAAGATAGATGCCAAGCTAAAGGCTCTACAATTTTGCCTGAAGTGAACTGACAAAATTTTAAGTAAAGGAGAGCAAATTGCAGCCAAACAACAAAAGGAGTCCATTGCAACAATTGTAAGTATGATTACTACATTAAAAGGCAGTATTGAAGAAGCAAAATGAAGAACAATGGTTGAATGAAATTGATGCGTGTGTTACCGAAGTAGACAAAGTCAACAATAAACTTTTGAACTTTGTAGAACTTGATCAAAGGGCCAAGCAACAAGAACTAGTGCAAAGTTACAAACAAGAAATAAAATTGGAGAAACAAATCCTAGGACAGAAACTAGGGGCTGTGCTGAAGGAGGGAGAACTTACAGGGGAAAAAAAAAAAAACGCAAAATTGCCAAAGTTAAACATAACAAGGTTCGATGGCAAGCCACATGATTAGGTGCACTTTTTGGGCCAATTCAACTTTATCATCAATTCACAAAACGTTTCTCCAATCACCAAGTTTTCTCAACTGAAGGAACTGGTGGAATCTCATAATAGGCACACAATCAATTGTTTACCTTTCACTGAAGAAGGCTATGAGCAGGGATTGAAATATATAGAAGAGAAGTATGGTCACCCAAGCAAAGTTGCCAGTTCTTACTTAGTGAGCATGACAGAGCAAGATGTTCTGAAAATACAGTGGCTTTATGAACAGTTGTTATTTAATGTCTAGAGTCTAAAAACTGTAGAGAAATTAGATACTATTCAAGGGACAGTGTATTATCTGATGAAAACACTTGAGGTGGTGAAAGTGGAACTAGTGTTACATGTCCAAAGTGACTGGAGAAATTGTACATTTAAAGAACTTTTAGAGGCCTCGAGAAAGTGGATGGTGACTAATGACAATGTGAAAGGCATGAGTAGGAAAACCAAAGAAAACGATTTGAGAAGCACACATGCATTTGATTACTGACCGCAAGATGAGCTTGTGTGACAAGGTGGTATCCCCAAATGAGAAAAAAAAACAAATCTTGGCAAAGAAATGCCTTTATTTTAACTGTGCCAATGGACTTCACACAGCGAGTGCATGCAAGAGCAAGATATGCCAGAAATTAAAATCATCACACGTCCATTTTCCCTGAAGCCTATGAAGAAGAAGAAGAGTGTTGACAACGAGCGTTCATAGAACTTCTGTCATCCATCCTGTCGTTGCAGTCAAGATTAATGGGGATAAATTTTGAGCACTACTCAATAGTGGAACAAGTCACTCATATGCATTGATGATGTTAAGTTTAGTGAAAACGAAAGCCATGAAGAGCAGTACATTGTCTGGTGTTACCACAGCCAAGTTAATGGAATGTGACCTACTCTACAGTGAAATCTCCTCTCAACAATTTGATGCCAAGGTGACCATTATAAGCAAATGTTAATTGCTAACTCTTGATAATCTGCATTATGATCAGTTTATTCAGGAACACCAGCACTTGCAAAGTGTGGTTATGGAACACAAGACCTCCAACGACCATTTGCCAGTTCACTTGATACTTGGAGCCAATGAATATGACAAGATCTGCACTAATGTACAGCAGTGTCTTGGTAGACAAGGAGAACCAGTACCCGAACTGACCCATTTTGGATGGGTGATCATGGTGCAAGGAGATGGAATCGATTGGACAAATGGTTTCCTTGGTTTCCTTGCCATTAACTCCTCAGATTACAAATGCCTGTGGAGCCTTGATGTCCTTGGACTAGCTGATTCGCCCTCTGGTGACCAATGACTAGTTTATGAGGAGTTTCAGGAGCAGCTTTCTCACCATCCTGTTGAAGGCTGGTACGAAACTGGCCTACCTTGTAACCAAAATGGGAGCTTGCAATGGTTGTACACAAGTTAGGAAGCTTAAAAGAACTGTAAGACTAGAAGAGTATGATGCCATCATTCATGAACAGTTTGAGTAAGGCACCTCTTGAAGTGGTGGGGAAAAAATATTACATGCCACATCATGCTGTCATTCACAAAGAAGCCAAAAGCACTGAATTTAGAGTGGTTTACGATTGCTCAGCCTGAGGTGGAAACAAAGGTCCTTTGCTGAATGACTGTTTAGACCCTGGCCCATCGTTGCAAAACAAACTCTGGAATGTGCTGGTGCATGGTAGATTCTATCCCATGGCTGTTGCTGGAGATCTGCATAAAGTGTTGCTACAAGTGCATATTAGAGAAAAGGAGTGTGACTCTCTTCGCTCCCATTGGTTGAGGAGTCTTAATTCTACAGAGGTGGAGACATTTTGCTTCACAAGGGCCTTGTTTAGGCTGGCTCCTTCCTCCTTTTTATTGGTGGGAGTAATCGAGCACCATCTTGAATCCTGGAGAGAAGAATGCCTAATGACTTTGAACAAGATTGAACATAGTCTGTATGTGGATGATCTAATTTCTGGTGGAGCAACAGTAAGCGATGCTTGAGACCTTAAGCAAGATGTGAACAAGATATTTGCTCGCACTGCATTTTCCCTCCATAAATGGCATTCCAACGTGACAGAGTTGATGTGTGATAATGTCACCGAGGATGACGGGGAGCCTTCGTATGTTCAGCAACAGCTAAATATGCCTGCAATGGGACTACAAAAGGGACACGCTGACCGTTTCCTTCCTGGAAAAAGGACTTAGAACCTACTAACAGGGGTATATTCACAATCTAGGAAAGGTGTATGATCCACTTGGATTGGTCCCTCCTGTTATGGTTGAATGGAAGATCTTATACCGAGATGCCTGTGACATGAAACAAGCCTGGGATTTTCCTCTTCCTTCACCCTTGACAAAGAAATGGGAGGAACAGAGAAAGAGCCTGCCTGAGAACGTTATGGATCGATGTAGTTTAGTGACCCAAAGAGAGACAATAGAAGCAGTGGAATTACATGCCTTTGGTGATGCCAGCAGTTGTAGTGTCTGTGCTGGCATTCAACAGACCTCTGGAGCTAGCTAAGGAATTGTTGCCATGACATCTAGACTGGCAAAACAAAGTTTAACCATTCCGAGATTGGAATCGGTCTCTGGACAAATGGCTGTAAATCTTGTCAATAATTTGCAAACAGCACTTGAGGAATTCCCATAACTGAAGTCCGTTGTTGGCTTGATAGTACACTGACATTGCACTGGACTTGTGGTGGAGGAGAGTATCACCAATTCGTTGGAAATTGCATTTGGAAGATCCAAAGCCACAAAGTTAAATCCCAGAGACACATACCAACTGCACAGAACCCTGCTGACCTTGTAACCAAAATGGGAGCCTGCAATGGTTGCACACAAGTTATGAACCTTAAAAGAACTGTAAGACTTGAAGAGTATGATGCCATCATTCGCCAACAGTTTGTGTAAGGCATGGTCGAAAGGGGACCTCTTGAAGTGGTGGGAAAAGATACAAAACCACGAAGTTAAATCCTGGAGATACATACCAACTGCACAGAACCCTGCTGACCTTGGTAGTTGTGGTGGACCTGTCTCCAACAATGATCTTTGGTGGAAAGGGCCAGCATGGTTGCCTCATCCTGAACAATGGCCTCAAAATCCTATGACAAGCACTAGTGAGGAGTCAGAAGCAGAAGCAAAAACAGTGAAAGAAGTAATGGCCATCACAATCAATGAAACTGATGAGTTTGATGAGTTGCTGGGAAGATACAATTTCAGAACCACCTTGTGAGTATGTGTTTAGATTAGACAACTGGTACAGGATTCCAGAAGACATCCCAAGATAGTCGCCCAATTATGACTGATGAAGTAGAACAAGAATTAAAATGGTGGATGCTGCGTGAACAAGATTGTGTAAAAAATCATCCAAATTCTGAAGGAATTCTTGAATGTTGCAGTCGGATTCAGGGACTTTATCCCACCTACCTTTCTGATGACAGCCAATTTACTGAAAAGTTTGTAGAGCAAGTACATTAAGATAACCTACATGGCAGGGTAGGTCTTTACAATGGCTAAAGTTCATGAGCATCATTGGGTACCATGCCTTCAACAAGGACGAGATGCGTCATTGGGGCTGTAAGTGATTTCAGGCCCTTGCATATGCCCAACCTCCTCCTGGTTTACTTCCACCTTCCCGAACTGAGGGAACAATTGGAGTGGATTTTGCCAGACCCATCAAATTGACAAAAGGCAAAAGTAGAAAAGAAAGCATATCTTGTATTATAAGCCTGCAGTCTTGCCCAATCTGGAAGCCAGTGTGTTCATCTGTAGCCTAAAAACATTTATTGTTCATCATGGTCATCCAAAGAGAATTTACTCTGACAATGGGAAAACGTTTATCACAGCAGCAAAGTGGCTTAAAAGGGTGCAATATGACAAACAACTTCATGCTATTTTTACAAAGCACAATATCTCAAGGACCTCCAACTTAAGCAGAGCACCATGGTGGGGAGTACAATTTGAATGGCTTGTTGGAGTGGTGAAATCTGTTTCATAAAACTATTGGGAATGGTTTGCTTACCTGGCTTAAACTTTGGAATGTTGTATTAGATGTTGATATAACGGTTAACAATTGACCTCTCTGTTATGTAGAAGATGACATTCAACTTCCTGTGTTGACACCACCCTCTGTGCTATTTCTAGGTCCAAGTCTGTTTCCTGAACAAGAGCCACATCACCTTCGAGATCCAGATCTGAGGAAGCAAGAAAAGTACTTATGAAGATGCAAAGAAGCCATGTGGTCATGGTGGACTCAGGAGTACCTTCATGCCTTAGGAGTACCAACATGAAACACCCAGGCATCTAGCTAAAGTTGGCAGTGGGAGACATGGTGATGATAAAATCCCCATTAGAAAAGAACAGAGGCAAATGGCCCTTGGGTATCATTCAAACTTTGATCAAAAGTATAGATGGTGAAATACAAGTAGTGAAGCTACAGCCTGGAAAGGATTACTTAGAAAGACCAGTACAGCACCTTTACCTGCTGGAGTTATCTTGTGACATAACCAAGAAGACCACATCAACTACCTTGAACATAGACACCTGTTTTCCGACCAAAGACAGCAGCAGCAATAGAGAAAGACTGAAAATCCTTGAGTCTGAATAGAACTCTTGAGCTGTACACTATCTAACTGCCTCATCCATGTCAATTGAACACCTTAACTTAGCAGTATTTAGTTTCTTAGTTTTGTTAGTGAGAGGCAGTTTCCTTTAATTTCATGAGTTTCTATGAGGGAGACTTATGTAATGTGGGGAATGCAAGAAGAAACCCACACTTTCACGATAATTACTAGTTTTAATTATTTACTCTCAATCACAAGGAAAAACACTTGTCACATGCACACTCACAATGCCTTTTTATTACTGATCACATTACCTACATATACACTTCCTCTTTAAGCTTATTGGCTCTAATAAAATTAATCCTGTTAAACCTAATAGTTTCTGACAAATTCAGGGGCAGATTCAGGATAAGGCAAATGCAGCATGTGATGGGAATAAAAAATTAGCATGTAAAAAACATCAAACGAGACATTATTGCACAATAAAGTATTGGTAATTCTTATTTTCACATTTTAATTACACCAGTAGGAAGTCAGCAGCCACATATCACATTTCTCCCACAATCATTTGTGTGGTTGGTTCAGCATTGCTGAGCGGGCGAATGCAGTCTCCTCTGTTCTTTTATTTTTTTCGATTTGCTTCATATTGAAGCAGTTTGGTTGGACGAGATTTTCTAAACATGTTCACTGATTGGTAAAATTTTACCACTTGTCAAACATTTGCTGGATATGCTGGGTTTGCTGCATTTGCTCTCCATGTCAGGATTTGATTCGTCAGTGTGTTGACCAATCTGCCAACATACCAATTTCATGCCTTGACTAATGAGTTTTCACTTTGGATTGGAGCTTTCTTGTAGGTGACTGTCTCTGTGAAGAAATCTCGATTTAGTACTGTGGATTCATTGACTGTTTGTTCCATGTCATGGAAAGCACGAGTTGTATAGAAGTTTTCAACTGTACTGCATGTGCTTTGGAAAGCAAGGACGAGCATCTTCTATGAGGAATTTACAATGAATTGTCATCTAAATTCAAGCGTCATCAAATGCTTTCTATTGACACACTTTTGAAGCACGTGGGAAAGCACATTCAGCTTTTTGAGCAGAAATTTCGGCGCAGAGATATTTGTTCCCCAAGTAAGTAAAGCAATCTTTGGTCACTTTGTTAAAATGTTTAATCGGAGGTCATTAATATTCACTTCTTTGCAATTAGCATAACTAGCAATTGCCAACTAAGAATTTAATGCCTATGTGAAGTTTGTTAAGAGTATAAGAGGAACTGTCTCAGCTGTTAAAGGCGTATGGTATGTTTGGATGGTTCGATTTACATTTTTTTCTAGCTTGAATTTATCACATCATTTTGAAAAGCAAAGCCTTGCTTGAAATACATTCCAGACTTCTGGAGATGCTTTCCCATTCAGCATGGGCTGATAGACAGGCTTTCGTTCTGAGTGACTTTGTGGTCCACTAACTTGAAATGAATCACTTTCACGACCAAAGGCAGTTTGTAACTAGTATATTATGCTAGCTCAAAACATATTCACACTGATAGTTTATTTGGTTATGTAATTCAGATCTGAAGCCTCTGGTAACTGTCTATGCAGTTCTGTTTCCTTGGCCATGGTTGGCAGCAATTCCCTCCTGATTAATATGAGAGTTCTCACTTTGATCAAGCTGTTCTTGAATGCAAGTGTTTACTTGCAACATCCATGCTTTCTTTATGCAGCTGAAGACCATAATTTTGATAAAACTAGTATCAATAGCCTTTTAGCTATGTGTGTTTCTTTTGCATGTGTAGATTCTGGGTTGTCAGAGGATGCTCTAGCTAAAAGGGAAGCCATTTTAAATTGTTGTAACAAGGAATGATGATTTTTCCATTGTATTCTTGGCCTTTCTTCTGTTGTTAATAGAAATATTTTTACTTATCCTGATAGTGGGGATTATAGATATAGATTGTTTGATCATCAAGTAAAACCCTCTGCATCTCTTGAGACAGGTTTATATGGTGATGATCTTCATATTCTTATTTTGTTTTAAAGGTGATATTGAGTCAGGTGATACCTTCAAGCCAAACCAGTTTGTTTCTTTAAGTTTTGTTGAAAGCAGGAGAAAAAAGAAAGCAAGCTAAACTTCTGTAGAGAATACATACTGAAATATTGTCCCTAAAATCTCCAATTCTTCTCCCATTAGCACTACCAAGAAAAGATTTATTTTAATGAAGCCTGTGACTGGCAATATAGGACTTTCCTCCATTACTGCTAGATCGATACCTGCAAGTACTGATAAGACCAGATCAAGAAATACAATTGTTAACTTGTCGTTTTATAAAAATCAGCTCAACAGTCCTATGTGACCCTCTACGTCTACTGCACCTTTAGAAGTTTCAACATCACATGTTGATGTTTTTCCTTTCTCTCATTTAGATAATTAGTATGATGTTGCTTTCTTTAGAGAAAAAGTCAAGGCAATGGATGAGCCCAAAGTGAAAACCTTATTAATAATGTTTTTAGGCCTGGCAAGTCCTACCATTTCCCCAAGACTAGTGGTAGATCTTTTCAATATGCATGCTTTGCATTATACTTTTGGTTGTGTTGTTCACCAAGCACAGATGGTGCATATTGCTTGCCATGTGTAATATTTGGGGATAGATATCCAGACAAAGCGAAAGCTAATAACATTGGAAAATTATTTTCTGAGCCTTTGACCTGTTGGGGTGATGCCACTTGTGCTTTTAATGACCACTATTTATGATTCGCATCTCAAGTGTATCTCTGGAAGTGTACAACCAACTGAAGTTATGACTGACACATGTTTGAGAAATACAATTGCAGAGAACAGAAAAAAGCTTGTTCCCATTGTGGATACAATTAAAATGTGTGGATGTCTTGGTTTACCACTTCATTGCCATTGAGATGATTCTAAATGCCAGCTACATATCAAAAACTACACAGAATCAGTTAATTAAATTGTGTGGGGAGGTTAAGGAAAGTATGTTTTTCTCTGTCATAGCTGTTGAAACTGCGAACTGCTCGAATAAGGAACAAATTTAAAGTGTATTGCACTTTGTTGACAGGGATTATCAGGGAGTGAACTTGCAACTGTTTTATTGAAAGCTTCGAGGGACCTTAATTTGAATAACAATTATTGTTGTGGTCATGATTATGGTGGAGCAGGAGCAGTAGATGGTCATATAAATGAACTGTCTGCTCATATTTTAAATTTGAACAAAAAGGCATTGTTACAGCCATTGTCTTAATTTAGTAGTTTGTCAATCTTGCTCTGCATCTTTAGTTAGGAATCTTCTGATACAAATGAAAGAGCTGTCATATCTTTTCAACTTCTCTCAAACACATCAAATGCTTTTTGAGAATAATGTTTTGGTTCATTGTCCTGATTCAAGAAAAATGAAATTAAAAGATGTTTCCCGGAGCTTGAATTTGGAAAAACCAGTTAATCCCAGCACCTCCTCCGCTGCATCTTCACTGTTAGTATTTATTTTTTCCTCCTAGTTTATTGTAACTTTAGCAATCACTAGAAATAGTTTTCACCTTACACTGCCTGACAAACACCTGTTGCAAGCAAAGGAAATTGACATAACATATGGCATTGAACTCATACACACATTAAAGAAAATAGGGATAATCAGGAATGAAATTGACTTTTATCATGACCAGTGGCATAACCAAGCAACTTCTTTGGCTGCCAAGATTGGTGTTCAGGAATCCATCCCAAGAAGGGTACCAAGACAAACCACAAGAGAGAATCATCCAGCAACTAATGCTTCTGACTATTACAAAACAGTTATTACAATTGCAGTCATCGACCACCTGAGCTCTGACCTAAAAACCCAATTTGATCTCGACAGCATCAATGTGTATAATGGGTTGAGTATCATGTCCTCAAAAATTGTCTTTAATTAATAAGTATATCAACTGGAAGGGGAAGTTCAAAATCTTTTCTCAGTTTTATCTTGATGATATTCCAAATGCATTGGCTTTCGATGCTGAGTCAGAGTTTTGGGAGACCCACCAAGGTCCTTGTCAACAGGGTGTAGGCACCATTCTAAAAACCCTAAGGTTTGATTTATTTGAGATTGTCAAAGTTGCACTATACATTCTTGCTACTTCACCAAGAAATTGAACCTGATGCCCATGAAGTTATTTTGAAATTTGCGCAAGGCAATCAAAGATTGGACTTGTGATCACTTTTATAGTAGCCTGGTTAGAATATTTGCTTTCATTATAAATTTTAGGAAAAGGGAATACTGTTTCATAATTATCAAACTAACCATTCTTGTTTAACAAATGAGTGGAAAGTTATCACCCTTTTCAGCTTTGAAGGTATCTGTTTTCCATTTTTTCATATAATTTTCAACATGCATGAAATTTTGTCTATGTGGGAGACCCATTTAAAAACATACAGCGTCAATATTCCTTTATCCAAGTAAAACCAAATTCACTGTGGTGCTCTTTATGAAATAAATAAGATGAAGAAAAAGTTCACCACTGTACACATTTGCAATTATTTTAGCATGTATAATGATACATGTCAAGCCATCATCCAATCACAATTTTTATGGAATTATAAGTATTCTTGTTTCACAAATACAATAATTCTATCATTACAACTATCTCTGGCATGGGTCTTCATACAAAGGATGATATAGCAAGATGACCCATATGGTCTGTATTAATATAAGCCTTGACTAAGAGGTTTTCAAAGGGAAGTATCTGGTGTTTGCTTGACAGTCTTATGCATGACTGTCCATGTTGGATGCATTGTGCACAATATGTGATAATGTTTCCTAGGTGTGCTGATCAGCTCTGACATGCAGTGAAACAGTCATGTCAACATTCAATGTAGAATTTTTGATAAAATATTTTGTTAAGAAAGCTCTCAGAATGCAGGAAATGTTCTTTCCAAGACCCAAATTTCAAAAACTTTCCATGGGAGTATGCCCCCAGACCCCCTAGTTGGATTGCAGATTTGGCATGATTTCCTCATCCCACAACATCTGCTGTACCTACAACGTTTTCTGGGTCTGTCCCTGAAACTACTGACATATCAACTAAGGAGCAGCTGAGTACCATGATTTGTCTTGACTGTGGTTCTGAAGTTTGTTTATGTCAGTCCTGACTGTAGCACTGCTACTATAAACTTGCTAATACGAACAATCCTTGAACCCTACAAAGTAAACATCAAGCACAAGCTGATCATGCAGACATATGATGGAGCAGCAGTAATGTCTGGAGAGTTCAATGGTTTACAAGGCAGAATCTGTACAGAATATCCATTTGCATTCTTCACTCATTGTGCCACACATCGACTAGATTTGGTTTTATGTCAGTCAGAATCTGCAGTAACATTAGTCACAGTATTCAGCTGCTTTATAAATGCAAGCAAAAAAAAGAAAAGCATTCTTCAGTGCCAAGAAGATAGACATTCCAAGTCCAGGAGAGACAAGATGGTACTACAGGTTGAAAACCATCAGTATCAGTTAGAGCAATTATGGTTTAATTACTGAGATATTGTAAAAGATTGTAAGTGAACTGCATAGTTGGGATGATGCATCAATTCAGTAGGCAAGTGGACTGCTACAATATTTAAACAACTTCATGTTTTGTTTCCTGGCCTATTGTTTGATGTACCAGCTTTAGAGAGTCAGCTGCTATTTATGTGTGGAGACACTGACTTTTGTAAGAAAAACTCAATGCAAAACAAAGTTAACGGAGTGATTGCAATTTCAAGTGCACCAGTTGAAAGGTCTTTTTGAAACCAAGGTTAGAGCTCTTATATAAGTTAATTTACTGTTTTATTTATAATTATATGTGTATGGGAATACACTGAAATTGTGGCCCATCATCATTACCGTAGACTATTTTTATTTCTTAAATTCTTACTACACCACCACAATAATATTATAAATAAATATATACGAATTGTGACTTGAATCTTGAATGTTTCCAAAAGTGCCAGGTACTCTATCTACCTAGTATATATTTATCAGGAAAAACAGATATTTAAATTTTACTCCATGGATAGATTATCATTTTCCACTTTTTGCTACTTTAACAGTGTCAGGTTAGTGCTGCAAAGCTGTACATGATGAGGTTATTAAAAGAGATGGACTTCTTGTGATTTAAACTGTTGGAAAAAATGAAGGACTTGTTATGTTGATCAAATACATTTTTTCTTACATTTTCACGGGGTAAAAGATTTATTCAATATTTCTAAGCTAATACCACTTTCAGTAGTCAGTCTCTCAATCAAACTTTGTATCCTATGGCAGATATATCATACTATCTTTAATATACGTCATGACTACTATATTTATGTTTTAGGAAAGTCCTCCTAGGAGATATACCCCCTTTGTGTGGGGAAGTATTGTAGTGATGCCACTTTATTGTTTATAACTTTGGAGTGAACAGTTGATAATGCCACTTTTTGATAAATCAGTCTAACCTCACCCAAACATCTGGTTAGGTGACTAAAATGAGATGGCAGTCATGGAATACCATCCACCTGATCTAGAGGTTCCAGAGCTAAATGCCTTAGTTTGGTCAATTAGTAAAAAAAAGAATAATTAACAAACAGAAAACTAAGACTAGACTAGACGAAGTTTCAGACTCCTGGATCTGCATTTTGGACTCATCGACAGCAGCATTAATTACTTTTCAAAATAGTGGCAGTTGAGGAACCAGGTGGAAAGCATAATCTTAAATAAACCCTTATTGAACAAGGTATTTTTAATTTAGCTGACATTTCATTGCTAATCCTGCAAAATCTTCAGAGTAAATGATAAATTTACAAGGTGTTCTCGACTATATGATAATCTATTTACATTGACAAGGAGTGAATTAACATAACGACTGGTGAGAACCAGTGAATGATTGAGTGTGAGATAAAGTGTATGCGTCAGTTTGTCCAGGTATGTGTGTGCCAGAAAAAGACATATAACAAGGTTAAAGAAAGAGAGCTGATCTTGACGTTGAGTGAAGGATTTATCTTATTAATAAGCAGACTCTCTGAGAAGGAGTTCAAAGTTAGAAGAACAGGATCTTAGAATGGAAAAATCAGTCAAAGAAACAGGCTGGCCAGTCTGTGGTGAAGGAGATAGGCTTTCCCGTGTAAGCAGAAACATGTGCGTGTAAATGGCAAATAGTTTCACCTATATACAATGACTCACATAATTGACACTTGAATTTGTAAACTACGGGGGATCTTAGTGCAAGAGGAATTTGATCTTTGAAATGTAAAAAAAAACTTAAAAGACTTCAAACAGGTTTAAATATGACTTGAAGCTGAATTTGAGGAAAAGCAGAAGCAAGAAGTTTAGCGATTTGTTCGCAAATCTGAAGAGAGTGTTGACTGGTAAATGGGAGAGTAAAGAAAATAATGCGTTTAGGTACTGAGGTTGTTGTAGAAGCTGGGCAAATTTTATCGAAAAAATTGCGAGGATAACCATTCTGAATCGTAATACTTTTAAATTTCTCTACTTCTTCATGAAAGATGGTGTAAGAAGAACAGAGATTAAAATAACAAAAAAGCAAAGTTAGAATTAAGCCTTTCTTATATTTCTTAACTCTAGATTTGCTTTTTTGTCATTTTAATCTCTGTTCTTCTTACACCATCTTTCATGAAGAAGTAGAGAAATTTAAAAGTATTATGATTCAGAATGGTTATCCTAGCAAGTTCTTAGATAATTGTCTTCGCAATTTTTTCGATAAAATTTGCCCAGCTTCTACAACAACCTTGGTACCTAACCGCATTATTTTCTTTACTCTCCCATTTACCAGTCAATTCTCTCTTCAGATTTGCAAACAAATCGCTAAACTTTTTGCTTCTGCTTTCCCTCAAATTCAGCTTCAAACATATTCAACATCTTTCAAGTTTTTTCCATTTTAAAGATCAAATTCCTCTTGCACTAAGATCCTGCATAGTTTACAAATTCAAGTGTCAGTGCTGTGAGTCATTGTACATTGGTGAAACTATTTGCCATTTACATGCAAATGTTTCTGAACACATGAGAGTTTCTGCTTACACAGGAAAGCCTATCTCCTTCACTACTTTATCTGCTGTACTAACACACCACAAACAGACTGGCCACCCTGTTTCTTTGACTGATTTTTTTCCATTCTAAGCTCCTGTTCTTCTAACTTTTAACTCCTTCTCAGAGAAAGTCTGTTTATAAGATAAATCCTTTGCTCAATGCCAAGATCAGTTCTCTTCCTTTAACCTTATTCTAACTGATCATTTTTCCTTGTTATATGTTTTTTTCTGACTCACACTTAATCATTCACTGGTTCTCACCAGTCTGTATGTTAATTTACTCCTTGTCATTGTAAATAGATTATCATATAGTCGAGAACACCTTGTGAATTTATCACTTACTCTGAAGATGTTGCAGGATTAGCAATGAAACGTCAGCTAAATTAAAAATACCTTTTTTGATAACACATGTCTCTATTAATATGGGTTTATTCAAGACTATATGCTGGGCATTGATAACTGACGAGCAGGGACAGAACAAAACTGTAAGAAACATGTTGTATTTTGACTAGTTTATGTAACATTTTATAACTTCCAGAATCGCAATAATGCCTTCTCTTAATGCCAGATGTAACATTTCTGTGATTCAAAATTTCAAATTGCCCCATATGAGTGTTGCACTGGTCTCCAGTGAAAGTGTTTTGTGCCTTTGGCACTTTTATTCCATCCCAATAGCATGACAAGTTATGCAAGCTCAGCTTTGCCCTGGAAGAAGAAAGATATCCTGCTTATAATAGAGTTTGTAATGCGACACACTCTGACAAACTGCATAGAAGATATACAGCAAATAGATGAACCTATAAAGCTAGGATTAGTTTAGGATATTTTGAAAGGTGTAGCTTACTTCCATGAAGTAGGGGTTGTTAACAGTGACCTTAAGCCTGCTAATATAGTTGTATCTATAAAGCAAAGCTACGTGATTTTGGGCTATGACGTCTGCAATAGCATGTGTCCATATCATCTATCAGCCAGTCAATAGGTGATTCCATTTTGGAAGGTACTCCTATCATACATTGATCCAGAATGTCTTCTGGGTAGGGAAAAGGGAATTCCATTGAGTGATGCCTGGTCGTTAGGATTAACAGTTGGAGTTATACTCATTAGCTGATGCTTTGGAAGGAGATTCAGAATTGTCAAAACTTCTTTTGGCATACTACTCATCCTTGCTGCCTCATTCTCTCAACAAAGTAAACCCTAAACCTAAATCAAATACCAGTATGTGTCTAAGTTACAAAAAGGAACATATGCCATATGCCATCTGCCATCAAGCTTATGGTAATCTATTGTGAACAGTTAAGTAAAATTTCAGTTAGGTTCAGTTTTACATAAGATGGTCGGATTTAATACAAACCAACAAAATGAATGCAGCGTGCAATAAAATTTTTGTCTGTTGATAACAATCTCACCACATTTTGAAGGTTTATTTCAGAATCATCCTGAAAGTCAACTGAAAAATGTTGACTTGAGCAGGATCTGAACTTGCACTTTTGGGATACTGGTCTGCTACTCTACCTGTTGAGCTATCGAGTTCACAGGGATTGGAGGCAAGTTTTATCCAATTTTAGTGCACGAAATATTCTATTGACAACTTAACGCAATCCATGACAATGGATGTGCAGTGTTTCAATTCTATTTCAGAATCATCCTCAGGGTATTATGAAATAAAAACTTCACAATTAATCTACACTGCCTAAGTCAACTGAATAATGTTGACTTGAACTCGTACCTTCGGGATACCAGTCCACAGGGATTTGAGGTGAGTTTTGTCCAATTTAAGTGCATGAGATATTCTTGCGACAACTTAATGCTATCCATGAGGATGGATGGTGTTAAGTTGTTACAGATGATTCTGAAGTAGAATTGTAACACTGCACATCCATCCTCATGGATAGCATTAAGTTATTGTGAGAATATCTCATGCACTTACATTGGATAAAACTTGCCTCCATCCCCAGTGGACTCGATAGCTGAACAGGTAGAGCAGTGGACCAGTATCCTGAAGGTGCAAGTTCAAATCCCAGTTGACTTTGGCAGTATAGGTTAATTGTGAAGTTTTGAAGGTTTCCTTTGATGTTACAGTATTTGGTTGGTTACAATAAGAAATAAATGAACATTACTGGTAAACTCACTCTGAACATTTTGCCACTAACATGCAACACTAAATTTCTTTGGCTCATTTTTTCAGAATGCTTGTGGCAAGCCTTAAAATTCAAATAAAATTTAAAGTCCTACTTAAGTTTGACTTTTAAGCAGCTTTCTATAGAGTAGAAACCATGAAAAGCATTTCCTCATTTTATGATATAAAGTTGATTGAAAGTAGGACAGTGTTTGAAACCAGACTAAGTTCTGCTTCCCATCTCCATTATTTAAATCTGCCCTTGTTTAATTGTTGATATTAAAGTTTTAAGTTTTGTTTATGTTTACCAAATATGGTTTCAATAATGACTAACCAAGCATTAGTAGAGCTAAATGTGACATGGTGTTAACAGATTCAGTTTACAATTTACTGTTTAACCATCAATCACTTTCCTTTGTCATCAAGTTAACTCGGTAATAAAATTTAAGGTATTTTGTGACACTATTGGCACTGTTTCTTTGTTTTATTTTAAAAGTTAATATAAACTTTTAAATGGAAGAAAACAAATGATAACCTTCCAAGCTGAATCAATAAGGGATTCTGATTTATAATTAGTATAGTAGACCAGTAACATTGAAGGTTAAGTGACTCGTAATTGATAATTTCCTTACTTCCAAAGACAGTAGAAATTATAATTTACATGACAGCACTGGACTTAATCAACTTCCAGGTGACCTTGAACCATAAGAACTTTGGTATAACATTTCTTTTCTTGCAAGAAAGCTTCCAGGTGAAAGAGACTGATGTATTGACATGTAAGAGGATTGAGGATTTTGGCCCAACTTCAAACAGCCACATAAGGTTGGAGACAGACAATCCAAATCAAAGAATGATTCCCTTAAATACTTTAATAAATCTGATCGTTACATAACTGTCGATGTAAGGGAATGCCAACCCCATGTTAAGGTTTTCAAACTCAGTCAAGTAATCTTGGCAACTCTAGCCATATGGAAACCTGCAAACTCTAACATCATCTTGGTTAAGCCAGTTTTCCACTTGCCAGAATTTTCTGTCTGAAACATGTTTTGAGCATGTGCAGTACAATCATGCTTTTCCACAGAGTGACAACAGGGATGGTGCAAGGAAATTGAAATCCTTTCAACTTTTGGCACACTCTGCTCAAACTGTGCATGACAACAACCAATGGCATCTGAAAACACAGAAGACAAGACTGATCAGTTGAATCTTTCAGGCATCGACATTAGTCCAGGGGGGTCAAGTGCCACATGAGGAGTGAATTAACAAGGTGTGATTTTTTTTAATAGCTATTGGTGTAGAGAGTTAGAAAAAGTTTGGTAAATGTGTTGGCACTGGTGTGTTTGGCAGAAGTATGGAGTTTTTGGGTTTTGGGTACATTTATATGCTGTGTATGGGAACCCAGATTTGATTATGGCAAGAAGACAGAGGGTCTTCATATCTGCAATTTCACCAGCTAAAATTTTATATTTAAAGCTAAAACTATTTAAGAAACATCTTTTGTGTCTTTTTTTTTTTTCCCAAATTCAAAGTGGTTGTAGAGACATTATAATAGAATTACATGACATATTTCTCAGTTGTTTCCAAAATGGTGGCTTAAAACGAAACATGTCTGTATCTATGGTCTTTATGTATTGCGGTAAGTCATGTATATATCTGGATATTAATACAATATCATGCCTTATTTTGAGATTTATGAAAGCAGTATATTATTTCATATTTCTAAGAAAGATTCTTAAGTGTAAATTATACGAACTAAATGCTTATGTATACATAAAGTCTAAAAACTCCTATATTTTTTTCAGATTAAATGCCGCACAAAAAGTATTGCATAGTTCATTACGATATTAGGAATCAGGAGTACAGCAAATTCTCAAAGGTTTCCCAGAATGCTTGTGAAAGCATACTTGAAGCCAAAACAATTCACAAAAAGCTTGGAGGAAACAATTATGAAGAACAATGCTTAAAAGTACCTGATATTCTTGAGAATAGCATTCATGCACTGCACCCTAATCCTTGCTACAAAAAACAAAATAGTGAAAATGAAGCTGAATCATCAAGGGCAAAAAGGAATAAATCGGATAACAGTGGCACAAATCTGTTTCCAGATACATGCTACTTCTGCAAGAAAAAAAAAAGAAAGAAAGTAACAGGAAAAATTACCTTCTGCCATAAGTTGACTCTAAGTCAAGTAGAAGATAAGATATTAGAGGTTGCAGAATTAAAAGATTACAAAGTTCTCAAAGATATAAAAGGAATTGATTTATTAGCCAAGGAATTTCAAGTTCATGACACATGCAAACGCTATTACCTCAGACAATGCCCTCAAAAAGACAATTCATCCAATGGCCTACATTGAGCAATTATATGATGATAACCATTCTGGTGATACAAGATATCGTAACAGATTGAAAACAAGAATATTAGAAGAATTTCCAGACGAATTCCAATTTCTAACAATTGATGGCAAGATGCCACAGGTAATTGTTAGCGAGAAGAGTATTAGTAATAATATCGTTTTGCAAGATAAGGAGATATTGATTAAACAAACTGCTTCACTGCTTTGACAACATATCCTAGACTACATGAGCATGCTGGAAGATACAACTTAGCCACCAACAATTGAATCAATAACGAGTAATGAAGAAGAAATGCCAGAAAGTATAAAATGCTTTATGAACAAATTATTGGCTTCCCCAGGTCATGACTCTAATATGGTTGATCACTTGTCACTTTCATATACATGAGATCTAATTCATGGCATAACAAGAGGAAAAGTTATTTCACTCAAGCATTTCCTGATTGGTATGGGATTACATAATATAACTGGACAGAAACTACCAGTTCAGATGTTGTCAAGGTTAGGGCATAGTGTGGACTATAACACAGTTTGTGAAATAGAGACTGGTCTGGCAGAAACTGTTCTACAGAATGCAGAAACGAATCCTCTCAAATTGAAGCCTACAGAGGAAAATGCAATCGTACCTACTGTGTTCTGGGCAGACAATTTCAATGCTAAACACTACTTACATGGTCGCATTTCAAGAGCCAACCTCTGTAGTTGCAGAAAGATGAGAGCCTTTCTTGCTACAAAGAAGTAGAAAAAGATGTTTAGAACCAATATTTCAAGAAGAAAATATAATTGCTAGTCCTAGAAAAGAGCCACCAAAGATCGAAGTTGCTGTTTCCACAGAAGAAGTGTCTGACATATTTAATGTCAGGTACTGCATTTGGATACTGATTAGACACTTGTGTGAAAATTATCAAAAGTATCCCAAGTTCTTTGGATAGATTATTCAACTCAAGCAAATTGTTTTCCGGAGTTTTCAGGCAAACTATCACTACAAACCTACCACCAATAAATGCACCAGTGACAGAATTTCCAACAATATTCAAATATCTATCCTACATGCAGACATGCCATACATAAATGTTTTTTGGATGTAGGAGCAGCAATCAATGCATTTAAGTTAGTGTGGAATTATCCGGATAAATTTAATGATGTTTTTATCCACCTAGGGGATTTCCATTTCATGTAAGAGATTTTTAATATGCTTGGCACTTTGATTGATGTGTCTGGATTCAATGACATCCTCTTTCAAGCAAACCTATGTACATCAGAGTCTCTAGGTAACATCATAAAAGGATTGCACTACAACAGATGCTGGCACATTCATGAGCCATTTGCTGAAGCCCTTGAAAGGTTATTGATGGAGACGTTTGTTGACAATGGACAGTTACCCATTCCTGAAAACATCATTGGTTACACCAAATTCATTGAAACAGAAGGTGATGAGGACATTTTGGAAGACAAGACAGTTAAAGGATTTCTCAGAGATTATTCACAATTTTGAGAGAGATGCCAGGCTGGACACTTAGGGAAAACAGTCCAGATTTGGGTAACATTTTACCTGGATGTTGTTGATGTTTTACACAGCAGTGCAAACCAATAATTTTGACCTCCGTGTAACTGCATAGGAAAAGATGCTGCCTTTTTTATTTGCATCGAGTAAAACTCATTATTCAAGATATGGTGCATATTATTTGAGAGCACTATAGTCAATCGACTTTGCTTACCCTGGTTGCGAGAATTTACTTTCATCAGCTGGATTGTCTGTTCAAGTGCATGATCACTATCCCCATCACACAGCTATAGACCAACATGGTGAACAGTTGATTAATCGTGATGCTAAAACAGCTGGAGGAATCGAAAGGTTTTATTCTCCTCAAAGTTCCATTTTGACATAAACATTGAATAGAGTGCAGCAATCAGCTAATACTTCAGAGTTAAAATCAATGACAGGCATTGCACACAAATCCCTAAGACCAAGTGAAATTATCAAATCAGAGACGAAAGTTCAACGAATAGTCAAAGTCTTATAAGATGAGTATATTAATCCATTTGATGAAGATTAGGAGAAAAAATTACCTGTATAATTTCAGATGACCTTGCTGAATCAATCCTCGAGACAAAAGAGGTTGGAAGAACTGCATACTCTGCATTTGTTAAGGAATGCCTTAAAATTGATGAGAAAAATGTTTCATGACCCGATTACAAGAAAGCCCGTACATACATTTTCTGACACAGCACAGAGAGTAAGAATGAACAAGAATGGCAGAACAGACTGTAGATGCAAATCGGAACTTCCTTGGTTTTCTCTTAGCCCTATCAGCAAAAACTAGTAAGATTATAGATTATCAAAAGGCATTAGAATATCCACTTTGCCCCACTCCATTAAGCCTTAGTGACACTGATGGCTCAAAGCAATCAACCGCTAAAAGCAAGTTGAATGACATATTGATGGAAAATTCAAAGTTAATGGAAAGTGCAGAGCTTCCAAATAAAGCTGATGTTAGTGTGTATATAGTCGATTTAATGGCCGTAATTTGCACAATGACCAAAATCCCTGAAATGTTGGAAGAGCTTGCAATTCAGCTATTCAGAATGATACCAAGTAGATATGAAAGAGCTGACATTGTACCAGATTCATACATTGAGAATTCAATTAAAGAAGGTGAACGTATGAAACAGGGAATGTCACAAAAAGTTCTGATTAAATCACCACAATCAAAAGTCCCCCAAAATTTTAACACATTCCTTTGGAACAGTGATAATAAAACTCGATCGCATTGATCAAGGAAGTACTGTTGAAGATCTGACATTCTTAAATTGCTAAAAAGCAAGCACATATGTATATCCATGTACAAAGCATGTGAACTTATTGATGATTGTAATTGCACAGAGGTTCCTGAACTTTTAAGCGATCAGGAAGAGGCAGACACTAAAGTGTGTTTGCATGCACTAAATGCTTTAAAGATTAATCCTAACAAGTACATGATCATCAGATCTCATTCTGGCAATGTTGACATCAATGTTGTTTTGGTTTCACTGATAACTTGTTGTGCAGATAAAGTTTTTGCTGATGTGAATACAGGTAAGAACAGAAAAGTATTACGTTTGTTGGATGTGAAATTGTCCACTTATGAAAAGGAGGCACTTGTGGGATTTCATGTTTTCACAGGTAACGATTATGTATCATCTTTCTTTGGCAAAGGCAAACAGAAATGCTGGAAGGTTCTGAAAAATGATTCCAGGTATATTAATGCGTTTAAATCACTTGGCCTTACTTCGGATTTAAATGCAGAAACTTTCAAGATGTTGGAGAGCTATGTTTGCAGACTGTATGGGAGGAAGGGTGGGAAAAGAGTGAATTCAGCCTGCTACAAGATTTTTAAAGAAATATACGAAAAGAAAAACATTCTAGATTTATCCCTTCTTCTGCCATGTCAGGAAGCATTAAGACTCCATTGCAAGTGTTCATGTTTTGTTGTAGCACTGTGGAAGTTTTCCATTCAGAAACAAATTATTGCTCCTTCACCAGTGAGATATGGATGGGAAGCTGATATGAGTGTTAAATGGATAATTGAAGCTTTTCCAGAAGACATAGAACTAATGCTTATGGAGACAAAGGAAGACCCAGAAGATGTAGAAGATGTTTACGAAGGCTGCGATTCTGAATCAGATTTAGATTTAGAATTGGTTGCTATAAAATAATAGAAAATACTGAACCATCATAAATATTTGTACAAAATGAAATTTGGTTTGTTGTCGACAGTTTGTGAACCTGTAAGGTTTGTGTAATTTTGAAGCTGTTCACTAGATTAAGTATTACATGTATGTATATTTTCGTTGAAGAAAGTTTAAGTATAAATTCTCAAAGTTAAATCTAGCACATAGATGTGTTAAATTTTCTGAAACTTCTTCAAATTACTTTCTATAGATTAGAATTGGTCTTTATTTTTACAAACATGTTTATTTAGAGTGGTGCCATGAATATGCTTTTGTTTCATTTGTGGATCTACATTGTAAAATTCTTTTCAGAAGTAAGGTATTTCAAGAAAACAGGAACCACTGAAAAGTAGAATGCATTGGTATTTTACTCTCTGCATACGTATTTGGAAAACCACATGCTTTGTCCAAACGCACCAGTGCCAACCCATTTACCCAACTTTCTCAAACTCTCTACACCAATAGCTATTAAAAAAAAAACAATTTGTTAATTCCCTCCTCATGTGGCACTTGACCCCCATGGAGCCTGGACTACATAACATTGCTTATGTAACAAATTGCAAGCAGTCATAGCAAAACACTGAACATGTGTCTGAGGTAGGAAAATCTTCAGGTTGTGAGGGTCAGGCTGAACCCTATACCTGGTGTGTCACTCAAAGAAGAGGAGACCTCTAAGACATTGAGTACCAATGGTAGTAGTGCTGTCAGTGTCAGAGAATTTGATATGGAAATGTTTATTGAGGAGATCAGACAATTGCCTTGCATATGGAATACTTACTTAGCAGCTTACAAAGACCAAAATAAAACAAATGCATTGAATAAACTTTCCATTATGTTCGATAAAGGTGGTAACTTCACACCAATTGATTTCCTTTTGTGTGGCAATTATAGTTTTGTTCCCACTGGCAAGCAGAAGTGAACCATACGATTACCTTGAGCTCTACTCTAGTGATGTAAAAATGTGACCACATGATGCTTTGCAGTGATTCAGTTATTTGTCTGCATTGTCAATATGTACAATAACAATTCCGTCAATTTTTTTTTTTGTTCAAATCTATTGAAATTCTTTACATTGTTACATAATTGTAAGGCCGGAATCTGGCCTTATGGGAGGGCACATTTTAATGAAACAAGAAACTATGTTGTGTAAGTGATAAATTCCATTGCTTAATAACAGATGAAGTCTTGACATAAATCATTTACATTCATCTGGCTATCATTGTCCACATTCTAGCCAATCATTCACTGCTATAACTGCCATGGAGCACCCTTTAATGCTGACTTTAGATGCCTTATTACAGAATGGGAGATGGGCCTTAAATAATGAGAGGCACAAGACACTTGTAAGATTTTTCTTAAGACCCTTTGCTAGGAATATACTCTCTTCAGTTATGAATATTGGTGGAAACTAATCGATGAGCTAATTTACTCTGAATTTCCTGACCTACTCATAGCCTAATAGGGATAATTATTAGCAGCAAAATTAGCTACTTTCCGATTCAAAACAGTGACAAAAAACTCTTATTTTGTCCAGGATCAGGTTAGTTTTTGGATGACTGGTTGGTTTCTACTAAAACAGCTATACAACAAGGGAAAGTTGCCTACTGTAATAATTGTAACTTTTGATTTAATGTTTTACCTCCTCTTTATTTTCTCTTCATAGTAAATTTTTTGAAAACACAATTGAAGTATCTAAAAGATAACCTTAAAAAATACATGGACAGGCAGGACAAGGTGATGAGATCAGGTTCAGGGTCATCCAAGGTACCAAAATGCAAGTTTTACCATTAACTTGCTTTTCTCTATGACAAGACTGCAAACAAGCCAGCACAGAAATTAAAGAGAAAACCGATGACATGCAGTCATCTTGTAGCACAGATTCTGAAGAAGTTTTACCACCAACAGGAAAAAAAGAACATTTCATGAGACAGCTGAAGCCAGTACCATAAATAACAAGAGCAGGAAGTCTGCAAAAACAAGGGTAGAAATGGGTTACACTGTGGATACCATGCTAGTAAATGCACTTCAAGACTTTGAGAAACCAAATGCAACAGATGCTGACACTATTTTCCGCTTACGGATCATTCCAGCATTGAAGGAACTGTCTGCCAGAAGAGGTTAACAGCCAGGTTAAATTTAAAATTCAGCAAGTGCTCTATGACATAGAGTTTGAAGACATGGTTTAATTGCTGAAATATGTCCATTTGTATTTTTCTTTCTGTGATATGTTACTATGATTTGCAATTGTTAACATTTATTACAAAAATTCTCTTATATTTGTTCTCATATACTTTGTAAAAAAAAATTTATTTTGCATTATATGCCTAAAATCAATAACTTGTATATTTGTGAATGTTCTGGTTGCTGCTGTTAATAGTAACACAATGGGTTAATATATACAAAAATATTGTCTCATTAACTTTCATCAAAGAGGAGTGTCACACGATGCACCATGTCCCATTGCCAACTAACTTCCCCCACTGGGGAGTTAAAGTATTCCTTGAAGTTGTCACGAGTTTGTTTTGCATTCTGTGAGTAGTTGTTGGAGCCAGCTTGAATACCATTTACACCATCTTGATCAACATAGTTAAATGGCCAGTAACTGTGATCATCATCTGATCATCTACTGGTCATCAAGAAATTGTGCAGTACACCTACAGCCTTGGGGAACCAATAGCAAATGTTTTCTCAATTATTCTTCTCCCTCTAGACAGTTCGTAGTTGAAAATCCACTGATCTTCTGGTAAATTTTGACCAGGATAGGGCTTCATGAGATAGGTCTTTAATGCGAAGGCATCATCAGCCAAAAATAGGTGCGGAAATTTCCTCTCTAAGTTGCCGATTTTCTCATAGTGAAGGAAGTTAAGAAGGTTATTGTCAATGGCATAACTGAGATCACTATTACTATAAACACTTTCATCACCAATATCAACAAAAAGGAATTCATACTCTGCATTGCACACAGCCAACAAGACAATACTGTGTGTTTCCTTATAATTAAAGAAATCTGACCCTCCTTTTCTGTCTAGTGGTCCAAGAGCATGAGGAAAATTTCACTTTTTCTCAAAAACCTTGACAATTTTTTTCCAGCCCTCAGTACAGCTAGGGACTCTAAGAAAACCTTTTTCATTCAATTTGCCCCACAGAAGTTGACATGTTTCTCTGATAGCACAACCCACAACACAAGGGTTAATACAATAACTTGCTGCATTGCTTACTTGAGCATCTCCAGAAACAAGATGCCTTAATGTTGAACTGAGTCTTTCACTTGCTTGTATAGGGTCACACATTTTTGTCAACTTTCATTCAATTACTGGTCCAACCCAGGACAAGAAGTAAAAGTGGTTGAGTAGTCCTAAGATCTCATACAAGCAGGTGGAATTCACCCTTTAATTTCCTTTCTTCCTATATCTTTTGAATCCATAAGTCTTTATACTTCTGTTGTTGTCTTCTAATTCTTCTTCTGATCAGCAAGAGTATAATTAATTGCTCTACCAGCAGTCTTCTGTTTCTTGCCGCCATTTTAGAATTGCCATGTGCTGTTTCCATTCATAAAACTAAGCATATGGAAAGAAATTTATGTGTATACATATGTCTATATATATGTGTATATATTAATTTTACAGTAAAATGCTGTCGCTACTCAGTTTCACGCGGTACGCAATCATCAGGCAACTGACAGATTCGGTTCAACTATTCTTATTTACATAGGTTGTGACGTTAATTAATTAATAAGGTGTTTTGTTACATGGCGACACCTTGAGAAAAGTTCGGTTCATATGTTTAATACGTTATTATGCTTTCCTTTCGTCAATAGGAGCTTTTCTTCAAGGCACAAATTGCATCACTTTGATCCCGTCTTATATGCCGCGATTTGTTTGACAATCGACCAGCTAATGTTGAACTTCCGGTTGCTTTCCTTGAGTTTCCAGATATGCTCGGACAGTTCACTGTCATTTGTATATTTGATGTGGTTTCTGTATCTTTGTTTGAATTCGTTAGTCATTACTCCAATGTAACTCTTTCTCTCTTTGTTGTCGTTAGCCATCACATGAGCTCAGTAGACTACGCTTTCCAGCCAGCGGGCATGTGTCTCAGTTTTTGCAGTTGCACGTGGTTGCAGAAGCATGCAATACCTGCTTCAGCTTTCAAGTATGAAAGAGGCATATCATCATTATGAACCAGGTCTCTAATTAACATCATGCTTACCGTCTGAGACCCTATAGTAGAGAGTTTGGGAATGCGACGGGAACTGACAACGGCGACGTTAGTGACCAAGTAGGGGCCTCGGCTTTGCATAATTATCTTCACAATACGGGTCGTCATTGCCGTTGCCTTTGTCCCTGCAACGCCATTTCTGAAAATTCAGGTTGCATTGACAACGCCAAACTCGAAGATGACAGATTCAAGGGATAACAAGTAAGTATATTTTATTTTTACTCAAGCACATCCTAGGTATTGTATTCACAGTGAGTTCAATAAAATATAAGCATTTTTTTTACCTTTGTGTTCACAGTAAGTTCTCAGTTATGAAGTGGACAAAGCAAAATGATTTGGAGCTAATCAAGGAGATCCTTGCGGAAAGACCCTTCGATCGTGCCAAAGGCTCCAGACAAATTGGAATCACATGGCAGAGGATAGTGGATAATCTCAATGCCAGAAGTGATGTATTGTTCTACTTGAAGGATATAAGAGCTGTACGAGACCATTATTTGTTACTTCAGAGAAAGTTTAAGAGAAAAACCAGTGAAGAAATGAAATCATCGGGTGTTGAGGTTGATGAGCCCAGCTAATTGAATCGTGCAATAGAGGAAGCTGTTGGCCTTTTCGAAGGTCAAGAAGAGAACAGAGAGAAAGAAAAAACAGCCAAGGAGGAGGAGAGAAATAAGGATGAGGAGGTAAGGCTTCTGGCACTTGAAACTGTTCGTGAGACAGGCAAAAGAAAAGCAGAAGCGAGATTATCAGGCTGCAGTTCATTTAGAGCCAAAAGAACAGCGACATTAGAATATCTGAAAGAAAAAGCTGACAAAGAGATTGACATTAAGAAAATGGAGATTGCTCATAAAGAAAAGGAACTTGAAGTACGTAAACTAGAGTTGGAATTAAAAGACAAGGAGCTTGAGGCCCTGAAGGCACAAAATCAGAGCATGCTAAACATTTTACTCGAACTTGCTAAGAAAAATTAGACATAACTTTGAAAATTGTTGCTGTTGTTTTGTTTGTTTTGTTAGGAAATGAAACTTATATCAAAAACTTATATTTTTTGGTCTGTTTATGTGATGAAATTTAAAGAAAACATATCTGTGATGTCTGGGTCTATATATTCCATCAGTTGACTCTTAATACTCTTCTAAGCCAGGTGGTGGCCATCTTTTATCAAACCACAGTAAATGTATAACATGAAATCCAGCAAATTTGTCTCACAGTTGGGGTACTGCCTGGTTTAAATAACTGACTTGGTATGTGACCCAAAATGGTAACCTTATTGAGACATGTTTTTGTTGTAACTAGGCAATAGTTCATTGTGAGCAGATATATACTGCTTTGATCTTGGGATGAGAGTTATGTTAAACACAATTGTTTAATTTTTGTTGCAATAGAACCGCATTTAGTTAAACTATATGAACATACTATCAGGTAAAAAATTAATATTTTAGTGGAAGGCTGTGAAACTGGAAGAGTATTTACATTTTGGTATACATGGTTTATTACTGTTTCTTATATTTGTATTTCAGTTGTTTCTTCCTTAATTAATGGCTCTCATGAGCTATGAAGCAGTTACTGTAAGCAGTACTTTACACAAGTTGAATAGTAATATAACTTCCCAGAAATGTTACATACAAATGGTGATTCTATTCATTGACTGTCCAAAAGTAATCTTCCAAAGCTGGTGGGTCTATTTTAAAATAGTCTGATACCATGTTGCCATACAAGCAAGCTAAACTGTTTTGTAATATTGCACAAACAATGTAAATTTTCCCAATGGGACTTAAGCATATTTTAAGTTGCTGCTTGAAGTCCACAAACTTATTTCTCCAAACAACCATTCAACACTGACTCGTACACTACTCATGGCTTTATTATATTGTCTCATATCTTCTGTCACAGCATTTCTGAATGGCTGTTGAAGGTGGACCCTTAAAGGGTATGCTGGGTCACCATAAAGGCATAGAGGAGTCCCATCTGGAGCAATAGCAAATTGTTCAAGATCTTGAATCAGCCCAGATTGTCCAAGCATATGTGCATCATGTATTTTGCCTTCTAAAAGAAAGAGTGGTAGGACAACTGGGTCAGAAGTAGATTTCTAAAACTGTTTACCAGGACTCTTACCCCATGACAAAAACTTCTATAAAATATACAGCAACAGGCAAACATGTCAAAAATATATGAGAACAACTGTGTTTACCCCATGGTCCTGACAAGTTTGCAATTAAACCATTTGGGATGCATATGCTTTGGAATTTGATACCATGCAATCTCTTGTGACCATTGTAAACCACTCTTTGGTTGAAAGCAGGTCTGCTTATTGGTCTGAGAGTGCCATCAATGAAACCAAAACATGTGGTAAGTGGTGCTCCTTTGCAGTGTATAGCATTGGCATATGCCAGCAAACATCTTGGTGAGAGAAATGGTTGATTCCAACTTTGCAGCCGGAAGCAGTGACTATTATAGATGTGATCAATTGTGTCCAGGGTTATTTTACACAATCCAGGAACAGACCGACCAAACAGGGAGACCATATCACAGTACCGTACAGGGTAGGCAAATCTTTTCAGAACTATGCACAAAGCTTCCAATCCACCACAAGTTTTCGCATGTGGAATGGAAACAACGTCAGGGATTTGAAGTGCTTTTTGCAAACGTGGAATATGTTGTTTCTCGAAACGAAATTCAACTTTGCATGTAAGCTCGTCCAATTTGTCCCAATCGAACCGATCACATTCTAAATATGGAAAGGCAGATTGTTTGTGCTCTGAACTCGACAAATTCTCTTCCAAGAGCAGCAACTCTTCGTCTGAAATAAGCCCATTATCAAATGCAATGAGCACGGAGTCGAGAATTTCATCCATTTTGAAAACTTTGAATTTGCCGCCAAATTCCCAAACTCTTCTAAGCTTACAACGGCAATGTTGCACCCAGGTAGTCTTCCCCAGTCTTTTACTCTGACGTAGACATCGCCGTCGTCCTATGCCATTGCGTTCCCAAACTCACTAGTCTAGTGGTAAAACAACTGTACAGGCAATCGGGAGACATGGAAAGCTTACAAACATCTACACTTAGTAAGATGAAATTTACCTATACACAATATATATATATATGTATATATATGTATATATATGTATATATATGTATATATATGTATACATATGTATATATATGTATACATATGTATATATATCTATATATATGTATATATATGTGTATATATGTGTATATATGTGTATATATGTGTATATATATGTATATATATGTATATATATATATATATATATATATATATGTAGATATATATATGTATATATATATATATGTATATATATATATATGTATTATATCGCTTACCTCAAAAAGTCACTACAGCCTGTTTCATCTTGGGAAAGAATCTTCAGGTGACACCTGAAGATTCTTTCCCAAGATGAAACAGGCTGTAGTGACTTTTTGAGGTAAGCGATATAATCCCATTTGCTCTTTCTTTGCGTTATTGAGCCCTCTTTGCATTTCGTAAACCTAAACGTTCACGTATATATATATGTATATATATATATAGATAAGTGAGATTTTATTAAAAATCATACAAAGAGAGTGCTCAATACCAGAGTAGAGCAAATTACAATTACACACAATCACTACCTGATGAGTGTGGCAGGCCCAGTTTGCCATATGAAACAAATTTGTAGTAAATCTTTATGAAGTAACCCAAGTTTACCTTGTCTTGCTATGTATATATATATATGTATATATATATGTGTGTATATATGTGTGTATATATGTGTGTATATATGTATATACATATGTATATATATATATATATATATATATATATATATATATATATATATGTATGTATATATATATATATATGTATATATATGTATGTATATATATATATATATATATATATGTGTATGTATATATATATATGTATATATATAT